>JANHFO010004408.1:80578-106631 GCA_032468095.1 Pareas carinatus
AATATTGGTGGGTGTTTTTTAGGATGAGAAAGACACTTAAGACAATGAGAAAGACCCATACAACAAAGAGAAGTGGGGTAAGAGTGAAATGTTTGAAGTTCCTTGGGATATTCACACACTTATTGTTATGTTCTTGCTATTTTGCCAGTTGATCATGTATTCATACTTTAGTGCAGAGGTCGCCAACCTGTGGTCCGTGGAAATTTTGGTGGTCCACAGAAAAATCTGAACATCATTCGCATTTTTTTATTTACCTGGCAGGTGGTCCGCGATGAAGTTCCTGCTCTTAGGGATGGTAGAGGCAGTGAGACACATCTCTAGAGTGAAGTTGGCCGAGCTGTGACCCTATCAGCGGGCACCAAAAGCATGCAAATTCTGAGCCCCCGAGCTTGCAGCTCAGCTGACTTCACTCCATGTGTGTGCCTCACTGTCTCTGCAGCAAATTGAGTAAAAGAGAAAAGAAGAAGGAGGGGGACAGCTTTGAAATTGTTGGGGGCAAGGAAGATACTGCTTGGTAAAGAAGAGTCTCCCCCACCAACCAATCTTGCAAGAGTTTCCGACTTCTGTGGCAGAGCGAAGCGGCGTGGGGAGCATGTAGCTGTGAAGTCTGAGTAAGGGAGCCCTGGACTGCCTCTGTGCCCGGTGCCACGTGAATGGTCAAGACATAGCTGTGTCAGGCGATTCTCGGCCGAGACCAGCTGCGGGCTGCAGTCAGCCGGGCAGGATGGGACACCCCCTTTTCCTCGTGAGGCAAACTTGGTGCACTAGTAAGACTCAGGCACATCTCTCTTCCCCCCACCTTGAATGAGGTCACTTGGCTGTAATAATGAGCAAGCAGGACTTTGGCTGTCTGCAGAAATTGCTGTCAGGTAATTATTAAGCCGAGATTGGTTGCTCTTGATCACTCACCAGCTGAAAGCCAGGAACCAGAGCACCGCGGGAGTCTCTCCCTCTCTCTCTCTCATTCTCTCTCTCTCTCTCTTTCTCTCTCTCTCTCATTCTCTCTGTGGGTCTCTCCCTCTGTCTCTCATTCTGTCTCTCTCTCTTTCTCTCAGGAACAAATATCACACTAAATTGTATAATACTTAAATAAGCTTCAATTGCTTTGTAATAATTAAACTAACTAATAATTTTGTTACAATTAAGCAATCTTTAAAGATTTTGTTACGATTAAATAAGCATTTACTATTTTGTTATAATTAAATAAGCCTTAATTGTTATATTAAATAGGTGCCTTTTATATTAATAAAATGTAAGTTCTCAAATCATTATTTTGCAAATGTATTTATCTTTTTAAAAAATTCATATTGATGGTCTGCGGGATTTCAGATTATGAATTTAGTAGTCCCAGAGGTCCAAAAGGTTGGTGACCACTGTTTTATGATAATTTCTTTCAGTTTTGCTCAAAAGGAGAATAAAAATATTCTAGTTCTCAGAGCAGCACAGAAGTAGCCTTGACAGAAATGTTTTTAGAATATAAATAATGTCATCCTGGATAGCTCACAATGGTTAGGTATTCCGTATACATTGTTTGATGAGCCATTCATTGACTCTAAAACTAATGTTACTTTCTAAATGCTGCTCATGATTATGTCAAATGGTGTCCTGTAGCAACCTTTTTGACACCAGTTTTGTGGAAGACAGACTGGGGGGGGAGGGAAAATCCACGCAACCCAGATCCCTCGCATACGCAGTTTACAGTCGGATTCATGTTCCTCTGATAAATTAATGCCTGTGGAGCTGGTGTAGTGATGCTGGCACAGGGGAGCAGCTGCAAATACAGAGGAGGCTTCGCTCATTCACCAGCTACTCACCTCCAGCTGTGTGGCCCAGTTCCTAACAGGCCACAGACTGGTACCAGTCCACGACCTGTGAGTTGTGGACCCTTGTCCTGTAGCATGTGTTCTTCATTTTGTGATGCCCTATAGTTGGCAATGACTAGTGGAATAAAATCCACATTAAAATCCTTTACCTTTTTTTTTAACCACTAAGGTTTGTCTCATAGTAATCAAATTTATATTGATACCTGAATTGTATATTTGTGATCTAAATTTTCAAAGTGTAATTGATATAACAAATTCTACTCAGAATTAGGAGCATTGTTTTTTGTCTTCTTTTTCCTGAAGGTTTTTTTTCACGCTTCAGTAAGCTTTTACTTGTTACAGAACACTGATGTTTACCTGAACTAGGAAACTTTTAAACAGAATTATCTATAAATACATTGCTGTTCTAAAACATGTTTTGTTGTTATCTCTATTATCTCTTGCTATTTCTGATCAATTCTTTTTATTAGATAATGACAACATGCACTTTTAAGTCATACTTATAAATATTGTTAATGCTGTACAGGAAACAGAAAATAGTCATATGAGAAAGAAATATATGTTTTTGAATACTTTTGTTATCTACTCTAGATTAATTCAAAACTGGTTTTACAGTATATGAAAGCACCTCCTATTGTTCTCACCAGCACTTGAGACTGTTTAATTAAATAAAACACATAAAAAATAAGACAGTATAAATATTCCAAATAGCAAACAGAACAAAAGAAGCACATCTGCACAATCTGAATAAATCTTTGCATCTGTAGCATGATACTGAAGTTAAAGGAAGAATTTTACAAATGAAAGACTTTGTCTTCTTTAAACTTTTATTCAGAACATGCAGTATTTGTGTATCTTACGCATAATAGTGCTACGCTGCATGATCATCTCAGAATGTTCTGCTTTGTGGTTACAGAATTATCATCATCATCATCATCATTTTAGCCATTGTCTATCCACTGCAGGATGAAGGCCTCTTCCTCATGTTTCTAAGCAATATCGCCCTGAGCTTTCTTTTCTTATTTGGGTCCACAATACTTGTTGATATTGTTAATCCATCTTGTTTTAGGTCTCCTTCGTGGATGCTTTTTATCAAGTAGAATCCATTCTATGACTGCCTTGGTCCACCTGCCATCAGTTCTTCTTGCTATGTGACCAACCCATTTCCATTTCAATTCTTTTACTCTCTTGATGATATCATATACTTTTGTTTCTTCTCTAATCCATGTGCAGGTCTTTCTATCTTGTTTTGTAATGCCAAGCATGTATCTTTCCATCTTTTCACCACTTCTAGCTTTTGTTATAATTTGTTGCAGAAATAAAATGCAGAAAGCAAACACAAGTAACTTTTGCAGCTGGATTCATTAACTTCTCTTTATGCATAGAATAACACATGAGACATGTATACGATACCAAATGGTTCTTTTACCGTGGCAGAGAGTTACAGGCAAAAACAGACAGAGAGGATAATAATCGAGATGAGTCTCTTTGTTTCAGCAGACAGAGTGAGAGAGCAAAGCAGAACTAAGCCACGCCCAGACCTTTTATTTCTGTTTCCAAACAGTTCCCATTGGCTGATCTGTTACTATGACACATTGCAGTTGATGAATATTCTGACAGCTTTTGTATCAATTGTGAGGTTAGTGCCCATGTTTGACCGGCATATGTTAGAGCAGGCAGCATACACTGATCGAAAACTTTTCTCTTCATGCACAGGGGGAGGCTGTTACACTTAGCTTACACTTACACTTAGCTTGCTGAATGCTTACCAACCACATTTAACAGTTCAGTTTTCTTTATTGTATTCACCTTCAATTGAGATCTGTTGGCCCAAGGTATATGTAGTAGTCTACTATGTCAGGTTCTTTTCCAGATATATTTTTTCTTTTTCAGGTTTATTTTAAGCCAAATGGTTCTCCTGCTTGTATGTGTCTTTATAGCTCTTCTGGTTCTTGTGAGAAGAGAACAACATTATCTGCAAATCTTAAGTGATTTGAAGAGGTGTCATTGATTTTCATTCCATCTTTTGGCCAGTCTAGTTTGTGAAATATTTCTTCGAGGCAAGCTGAGAAAAGGATAGGTGGTATTGTATCGCCTTGTCGTACACATTGTTCTGTGTTGATTTTCACTTTAAGATCATTAAGGCAAATTCTCGCATTTGTTTTTTCATATATTCATTGTAGTAAGTGTATGTAAGCAGTTTCTACGCCTTGGTTGAGCAATGCATTAATTATTGCTTCCTGAAATACTGAGTCTAATGTCTTTGTAGTCAATGAAAGCCATGCACAAAGGCATGGTGTAATTGTTGTGCCTTTCAATGACTTGCTGAACAACCTGAATGTGATCCATTGTGCTGTAGATACTTCTGAACCCTATATTCTTCTGATTGCTGGAATATGTTTGTTATTCTTGTACTACTCTATACAACATATATGTAGATAAATAAAATGTGAATTCGTTTTTGCTCAGATAAATACATGAAATGGAAGAAGCTTTCTTAATATACAAATGTTTACTGTTAACAGTTTTGTAGTGTTAAACAGGGCTTACAATTTTTACTAATTGCTTTGTTTACCTGTTTATATAAGAATTAGTCTCTCTTGGGTGTGCATCTGTATGTTTGTGTCTATGTGTATAAATTTATTTATAAACAACATAATCCTTTATAAAAATTATAGTTAATTTTGCCTAACAAAATTAGAAATAGGTAAATAGTTAATAACAGTAAATAAAAATTAGTTAAAATAGTTAACAAAATGAACATAAATGAACATACAGTGCATCCTACAATTGAAAATTGTAGAATTTGAGTTTGAAAATGTTTAAGTACATTTCTTTAATCTGTTATTTTTTTCTTTAGTAATTCAAATCTTTAACGTTCACCGAATGATCTGATTAGTAGCTTAGTTGAAACTAGTCTAAATGTTTGACAGTTTATTTAAAAAATGAATAAAAACTAATAATTTATATTTTTAATTTTTTTCAGGTAAATTAGGATTTACACAGGAAAACAACACTATAGATTCTGGAGAACTTGATATAGGACGAAGAGCAACACAAGATGTTCCTCCTGGGATCTTTTGGCGGTCACAAGTCTTTATTGATCAACCACAGTTTCTAAAATTCAATATCTCCCTTCAGAAAGATGCTTTGATTGGAGTATATGGTCGAAAAGGTTTACCACCTTCACATACTCAAGTAAGAGTTGTTTTTAATGAAAGTAATATTCAAAACCTCACATCTTTAGAAATAGTTATTATTTGGGGCTTCAAATTTTTATAGTTTATTTTTTATTTCATATATTGTCTCAAGGTTGACCCTTCTGAACTGTGATTTTACAGCACATATTTATGCTTCTAAAAAGATAATTCAGAACACCCAAACGTGCACTTACACGCACACAAATATTTACTTCCCTAGCTCATAGAAAAAGAATGTACATTTTTTTCAGAAAACTTAAGATAGAGTATATGAAAAAATATAAATGCCACATTTTAATGATACTTTAATATGAGATAAACTTGATTAAATTCAGAATTTTTTTTTTAAGATAAATATTTTAACAAAAAGCATTACAGTTATTTCTTTGTAAAAATAAAAGGAATTTGAGATCAGATTAGAATTTTTAGAAATACTTATATGCTTATTCATTTCATCCTTCAAAAAACTTTATGATTGGCATTTATATTGCTGTAAGAAGTGATGTTTTGCAGCATTTGTGTGTATGTGTGTTTGTACCAATATTTCCAGATGTAGCTGAGTGACTGCCTCTTACATTTTGTGTCTGTGTCAGAACAATCTCAGTTGCACAGCTCTGTTTTCTCAGACATCACAAATAACGTCAGCCTGAAGAAATTGATAGTGGCTGACCACTCAAAAATAGTCAATAGTAGTTTCAAGTTGGTATGATACATTCTTAGAATGTTGGTTTTATTGCAACAAGGCAATCAATATGTTTATCTAAAGAAACTACAAAATAACAGATGACTTTGGTACTTTGAAACAAAAATGAATAAATTCTGAGAGACAATTAAAATACATGATACATACAATTAAAACATATTTAAAAGAAATTAAATAAGGCCTGAAAATTTAAAGTTAAAAAGGTTAAAAAAGGAGAGCAATAAAATTATTTCCCATAATTAAAATTGAATTTGAATGCAGGAGGACAAGATGCGGCTATCCCAGGCCCGCTTGATGGAACAAATGGGTCTTCAGGGCACGGCAGAAAGGTCCGAAGGTCTGTAAGCCATAGCCTACCAGTCCCCCCTGTGCTCCACTGTCTCCTGAAGTTTCTTCAAATTCATGTTCATTGAGTCAATGACACTATCTAATCCTCATCTACCCCCTTCTCCATTTACCTTCAATCTTTCTCAACATCAGGATCTTTTCCAATGAGTCCTCTTATTATTTGGTGGCCAAAGTACAAAGCTCTGGTATCCGTCCTTCTAAAGAACAGTCAGGGTTGATTTCCTTTAGGATTAACTAATTTGATCTCCTTGCAGTCCAAGGCACACTCAAGAGTCTTCTTCAATACCACAGTTCAAAAGCATCAGTTTGTTCGCCTCTCTGTGTAGGTTCTAACTGAAAGCTGATTGAGTGTGTATTCACACCCACACTTACATACTCACACAGTGTGTATGTGTTTCTGAGTGTGTTTCTGTGTATCCCCTTGCTATTAAGTATAAACTATCAATTACAATAAAACTATCCATGTTTTATTAGAAATAAAAGGCTTTTATTGTATAATCTGTAAATTCTACATTAACATAAATTATAAGCTCAGCTACTTGGTGACTGAGTGGAAAACCATTTTCTAAAATGACCATGGTCTACATCTAGATTCTTGCTGAAAGCTGGTATATCACTGACATACAGAAAGTTATACTAAACTACTTGTTTGATGGTTTTGTTTGTTTTCCTTTGTAGCAATGATTTGTGAAAACAGTACTGAAATAATAAATTTGAGAAACATATTTTGGAAGTTAACTGCTGTAGCTTTCCTTTTCATAGAACAAAACCTCATAACAATATATAGCTTAGCCCACTGCATATTATAATTATTTATCACTTATATTATTCAGCATTTAAATATTTTAATACTGATACCTCTTAAGGGAAAAAAGCATGTAAAACTGTATCACTGATATTTTATTCATTTTTGTTAACTGCTGAGATCCAATTATATAAGTATTTAGGACAAACTATGAAAATTATTTCACTATTCTAAATTTATGAGAAATTGCAATTAATATATTTGTTTAATTTATTATTAATAATTTTTAATATATAAATTATTTATTATTAATTTTTTGAAAACTACTTAACTGCTTTGGCAATTTACAATAAAGCACACTAAAAGATATAATTTTAATAAAGACTTAAAAAAAGAAAATCAAATTAAATGCAAACTGAAAACACACAAACTAATAAGAGAAGAAAGTCATTCAGCACCAATATAATTAAAATTAAATTAAACCACAACCCTGGTGCCAAAATATGTGGCCTCAGGACAGGGTGAGTATTCTATAAATAGAGGTGTCACAACAGCAAAAGTTCTCTCCCACCACTACAACACTGATTTTGGTTGAACATTTGAAAAAAGTTACAGTAAGAATGATTTCATAGAAGAGCTTAAAACAAAGGCAATTCAATTATCAACTGAGGATACTCTAATGCTGAATTTCCAGTAGCAAAAAGAGTGGAATTTGATGATCCTCAATACTTTCCTGTCTATTAATTATATAAACTTACCTCAGAAGTTCATAGTAATAAATATCAACATAAATTGAAGCATAGCATGATGTATTTGTGTCCATCCTTTGACCACTCTATGGATCATCATTCTTCATGCCCTCTGCCTCTGATCTCCTTCAGATCTGCCATGGTTATTCCAGAGTCATCCTTTATAATGTCTAGCCAGTGTGTATAGGTAGTCCTCACATAATGACAGTGCTTGGGATTGGAATTTCTATCGCTTGGAATGTAATCCAAGCACAGTGATAGGATTTCAACAATAGTTGTGCTAGCTGAGCACTCTGGAAATTTTAGTCCAAAATTATACAAAGACAATATTGATGTATACAGTATTATGGAATGCATACTGATAATTATAATACAGTTTCATGGCAGATACAAGATTACACTATGCCACAGATTTTGTTAAGGCCTAATTTGCAGAAGAATGAATGACAATCACTAATACAAAAATCAATGAGGTGAAAGGGCCTATAATTTCAGTTGCTTGTTTATGTCTTTCATTGACATAGTCTTAATGTTACTTATTTAGATTAGTGTAAGGTCAGTCCTGAGGAACTAAAGATTGAGAAGTACAACCTTAGTTAGGCCTTTTGAACTGAGTAAGGCAATTGGAAAATGTCAGAGACCACAGACCAAAATTCTACGTACATCAATTGTGTGAAACATTCAAGTGAAAAAAAAACACTCTAGTATTACCTTACTAGGTTGAAAACCTTTTTTGGATTAATTAAAATTTGTGAGGAAAAAAATGCAGATATTATGAAAAATTGGAGTGAGATATTTTCTTGTATGCAAATATATATTTATTTTTATTTATTTATTTATTTTTATCCCACCTTTATTATTTTATGATTAACTCAAGGCAACAAACATATCCAACACAGTTTCCTCTTCCTATTTTTCCCCACAACAACCTTGTGAGGTGTATTGGGGTGAGAGACAGAGGGACTGGTTCAAAGTCACAATCTCTTGCTTTCTAACCTGGTGCCTTAACCATTAGGCCAGGGGTCGGCAACCTTAAACACTCAAAGAGCCATATGGACCCATTTCCCACAGAAAAGAAAACACCATGAGCCACATACATGCAGCAAAGCATTTCAGCACCTCCCCTCTGGATAGTCACTGGACTTTGTTGTGCAGCAGGAGATCAGAATTGTGTGCCAGCGGGTGTTGTACATTGGCAGTTGTGAAGCATATTTTGAGCGACAGGGAGCCACAGCAGAGGGATGAAAAAGCCACATGCGACTCCTGAGTTGCGGGTTCCTGAACCCCCCACTGGCTCTCTTTTTACTGAGAACATTTACTCTATATCATACATTTATGCATAGTTTCAATTCAGCAATGTGAATATTAGCTAAATTTAATGTCGTATCAGCTTTGAAGTTTCTCAGGTATGGCATTTCCCCATGATTCCTGTTTTATTAGCTTATGTTCAGAGTGCTATTATTCATGTCAATATTTTTTAGGATATTTTTATCATTGGAGATTGTAGAAGTGAGTTATATCTTTTTTGAAGCCTCTCAGGTTGTTTATAGATCTAAAAAAATACTATAGAGAAAATTGATCACAATATAGTAAGGCATAATGCAGGGGCTAAAATCATGAGCTATGACCAACAAAATCTAGGCCCACTCTCAAATACCATTAAGCCAATCCATCTCAATATTTTTACCGTGGGTAAAAACAATTGGAGGAAGAAGTTCTACTTATGTGGGTTTTGTTCCTCAGTGTAAGTAGAATGTATCATATGGATGTATAAAAAATACTGACAGGATAAATGAATATCAAAAACCAAAACAAAGCTGTAGATATAATAGTCATACAAAATGCATGGCCTCCTTACAACTACTAAGTAAGTCTAACAGCACTCCACTTATTTCTCCTTTCAAAGACCACGGTGAATGAGAATGCTAAAACAAATAGTCCCCCAAAAACAAACCATGGAGAGAAAATTTCAGTAAGTCATTTTATAACTTTTTTCTTACTGAACTCTACTTTCATGTAACAGCTCAAATGTAAATATAATCAGAGATAACTACTAGACTGAATGAGAATTTAACTTGATTCATTTTTAAATTAAATTTAACTTCACACATTTCCCCATAAAAGAGATGAAAATATGAACACTTTTATAAAAACTTCACACAAACATTATTTAGCACAGAAAGTTTCCAACCCAAACCCAAGAAATAAGGACTAAAGTCCCTTTGCCTGCCTGGATGAGTTTTTATGGTTTTTATTAAATAATTTGAGAACTTTTATAAGAATGTAGTGAATGTATTGGAAAATGTATATATGTATATAATTTTCACTCATTCATTGTCATAGATTTATATTAATTTTTCATATGCAAATTTTGTAGCCAACTATTAATTTAATAATATTGAAAAAAATAATACTGTCCAAATAATTTTTTCCCTTTTTTATGAGTGAAGCCTGTTTCTGTGTCTATGTTTTAATGACAAAAAAATCTCTTAGTAAATGTGAAACATAAAAAATCAAGTTTGCATATATTGATGTAATTTACATTGGTCATCAATGTTACATTTTGCTTAAGTGAAACAAGAAATTATAAAACACAGAAACGACTCTATACATATTTCCATTGTCATACACTATTTTAACATTAAGAAAAGCAGTCAGATCTATAAATGTCTTTATAACTAAAAATCTTTGTGGACACATATAACATGTACCATGAACTTTACAAAAACAATATACTGTGACCAAATGAAGTTCGGTCGAGAGTTGACTGAACATAAATTCTGACTTCAGAATAGTATTGATAAGTGCATTACTCTACAAGCACAAAGTTTCACAAAGCAGAACACCAGCTCTTTAAAAAAATCAATACAATTGAAGAACACTCAGCACCTTGCAGAATTATCAAGTTCCTTAAATTACAGTAATTGAATAGCAACTGTACATACATAAAATCAACTTAAATTGATTTTTTTTAGATTAATATAGTTTCTCAATTAATACGAGAAACAGGATGTTGGAAGAACCAAGAACATAGTTTGCGGAATGCTATACCAATATATTTAAAACAAATTGGTAAGCTTGATAAGTAATTTGATGCTTGCATAAGAGCTTGTGCTGTTTTAAAATTCTTGTTCCAGAGAACTCTCACAGCTTTGCCATTTCAAATTTGCCTGGGTCAAACTCCACAAAGAAACATCTCTAGTTGTTAATATTTTTTAAATCTGCCTGAAAACAAGTTCTTTATATTTTTATTTACTTATCAAATTTATGTGCTGCCCATCTCGTGATTCACGGCAACTGAGACACTAATATTTGGCAATTATAAATGTAAAAACTAGTCATAATTATAAAACAAAAAAACTAAAAAAAAGTATTCGGAGGGGAAAGGTAGGAATGCCTTGTCTTCTAGAGTATCAACCACCTCCATTCAACAGCTTCTCCTTCAGGATCCTATGCCAGCTGGCATAACTAGGTTTTAATAGAGGGGACAGATCTTTTCCCCTATGGCAAGATGTTCCAAAGGGCAAGAGTCATGACAGAAAAGGGTATTCTCCTGGATCCCACCAACTAAAATCCCTTGACTGATGGAATTTGCAGTAGGCCCCTTCTGCCTGCACAATTGGGTGGGCCAATCCCATTGGGCAAAGACAATTCCACAAATATCCTGAACCTATGCCATAAAAGGTTTTAAAGGGAGTAACCAGCATCTTGAATTGCTCCTGGAAGCAAATTGTCAACCAGTGCAGTTCGTGTAACAATGCTGTTTCATGTGCCACCCTAGGGGGCTTTAAAATCTGTCCTCACCATTGCATTCTGAACCAATTGAAACTTCTGAATAGTCTTCAAGGGCAGCCTCATGTAAAACACATTACAATGATCCAAGCGGGAGATGACCAGGGCATATGTGATTGAGAAGAAGGCTTCATGATTCAGAAAAGAGTGCATCTTCCTGAAAAAGAGACAGAATTTAAAAGAAACTAAAACAATGATTGGAGTTAGCAGTCAGAAACAAGCTCTAATAAATATGTGCAGTTGTTTTTCATATTTGAATGTATTGCATGACAAAACAGGTAACAGGTGATTTGATTCAAGTTCAGGTAAAATAAGGCCCTAAATTGACTTCCTATCGTTAATTCATTATTACTTGAATACGCTTGTAACTAATAAAGGAGAATATTAGTAACTCAGGGTTGAAATCAGGAGTCCTTAGTGCACTCTGAGCTTTGTTGTCTTCTTGCAGATGTTTCATTGTCCAAACTATGTAACATCATCAATACTTGGAACTGTTTTCATGACTGTAGGAGATAGTCACCAGTTAGATTCATAGAAATTCAGAAAAGCATTTTCACATTATCCTTGGGTATTTTCACTTTGGCTGTCCTTGTAATACTTAGTACCCATCATGTATCAAGCATTATTTTGACTAACTGATCAATAGGAAATAAAAACATTGACATTTAGGGGCTACTCTGCCTAGAGTCTTGCTTGCTGCATTTCTTTTTTCAAATTTTTAAAAATAATATTTAATTTGAAACACGCCTCAAAATAGTAGTGAAGCACCATGACATTCTGACCAGCACTTCAGTGTAATGCTGTGGAACAGAAAAGTAGAATAAGAGGTTACAATTCCTATCAGTGAGACAGAGTTGCTCTGGGATTTTAAGACTGTATTCAGTGTTCCTTTCTGCACTGTGGCCAAGATGGAAATTATGCAGAAAAGCTGATATGAAACACCAATCTCCTGGGAAAGCAAAAATGAGCACTAATTGACACAATGCCACATGTGGAAGAATCCTTACCAAGAGGGATATAAAATTAATCATTAGGATAGGATATTGCAAAATGTGTAGCTTGGTCTCTTAAAAGCTTGCAAATAGGATGGGGGGGTTGTAGAAGAAGAATTAGCAGACAAGATACAGGTCACTGTTATTTATTATGGGCTCAAGCACTGCTCATATCTTTATCCAAACCTTCTGGATGCAACTTGAAACCTACATAGCCCCAGAAGTTAAGTGTCCAGTCCTTGTCTCCATTTTAAGAATAATTAAACACAGACTTTGTATTTTCAATATCAAGGTAATGTACTATATCTTTCCATTGATATTCTCTTTAATAATAAACCTAATGAAAAGGACTAGGGAAGTTAAAAGCTAATTCACTATTATGTTGCATTTTATATGGTCTTAGTATAGCCTCTATTTAATAATTTGCAAAGGAATCACTATAGCGATGGAAAAAAGAAAAGCTATTATCTCATAACTTTACTGCTTTAGGAGATATGTGAATTAGTTGACTGCTTTATAATTTAGGACAAAGTGTCTGACTTTCTAGGCTCTGATATTTAAACTAGCTTAGAAATAAACTCAATTATTCTGTAATTTGGGCTTGAAGAGAAATTAACTGCTTTTTGGAATGATGCAATATAGCTAATCAAGCGCTGATCTCAAAGAACCTGTTGAACAATATGCAAATTAGAAATGAGACAACTTGTGTGTAGAAACTCTATGAATATATCATGTGATCTAATAGTTGTGACAATCAAGGCTAATAATGGTCTATTTTTTAAATGTGTAATGCAACATAAGTACTTCAGTGATGTCTCTCATAACTCATTTAAAGTTAAAAAAATGGTTTCATCATGCCAACTTAGGAAAATTATGTTTACTTATACTGGGCCTCTCCTTTAACTGCTTAAGGCAAACCACAATCTAAAAATGTCTTAACTGAGTTGAGGATTGGACTCGAATGAATTGACTTATTTAAAAGTACAGGTAAAATACAGAATAACTGAAAATGAAAATGCCCTTTCCCCCTTCTATTTCATTCATTCTGTTCAGCAACCTGGAATCCTTTTCATCATAAAACTAAATGGAGGTGATCAGTGGTCATTCATTCTCACCTCAGAAATAACATTGTCACTTTATTATTCTGCCTTTATCTGTCTAAGAAATCAAATTAGGAAATGCAGAACATTGTTGCTATCAGTATGGCTTGCCTAACATAATAATATACCGATATCCAGTCATTGTCACAAGAATATGCAATGTAATTTTGCATTGTTTTAGCATGCCTAGCAGTTGTCGCACTTGGTAATAATGAAATTATAACCATTTAGTTTTAAGGCAATATTATATGTTACAGATTTATCAAAGAAACAAATCACAACTTTAAAAACTATCACAAGTCTTACTCCTTGTGTATATATGCACGCACGTACACATTCAAGTTATTGTTGAATCCTTGCAATTATCTGGACAAGTTCCTACAATTTTCTTGGCAAGATTTCAGAAGTGGTTTGCCATTGCCTTTTTCCTAGATCTAAGAAAGAGGCCAAAGGTCAACCCTCCAGATTTGGGTCTAAGACAGGACTAGAACCTCCATTCCCCAGTTTCTAATCTGGGCCTTAACCATGACACCAAACTGGCTCTCCTTACCACTTATTACTATTTAGCCACTACCATACTTATTGAATCCATTCCATAAAATGTCCAAGGACTCCCAGTGGTGTTTATTTGACCAGTGTGACAAAAAATGGCTTTTTATGCTAAAACAATTCGAAATACAGCTTTCAACTATAAAATTATTGGTTGTCAAAAACACCTGGACATTCCATATTGTCGAATGTTTTCTGTACTATGAGGTTAGTGCTTACATTCCTAATATAAATATAGTATATATTCTGTGCAATCTTATTCATCTCAAACAGAATATCTACTACATTTATACTTTAAGATACTGCTAACTCTCTTAACAAAGATTTTGAGTAAATAAAATTATTCTGCATTCTTTGTTATAGGCCACTGGGCCCAACTTTCACCCTTTTAAAAATTGCTTTATGGTGTCTCACCAGGAAAAAAAGATTACAAATAATTCAGAAGTTTGACAACAGTTTAAATCAGGAGAGAGAGAGAGAGAGAGAGAGAGAGAGAGAGAGAGAGAGAGAGCACCATCTCAAACCAGAATCCTCAATATTTTAGACTGAACCAAAATTCTAAACCTCAAATATTTGCAAAATCTTGGATATGTGAACATTGATTTTCACCATTTCCTTGATCTGGGCTATAGGGTAAGCTTTCTGAAATTTTAGAAGAATATCACTTTTCACGATAGGTCAGCTGAAAGTTTCTATCTACAGTATCTCCTCTATTTATTTCTTAAAAATTTTAAATTTGGACCTTTTTGAGGTTCCTTGAGAATTAAACAATCTAGAATGGAATTGCATTACAGTTACAGGAGTTAGGAGCAGGGAGAAATCATTACTGAAAGATTGATAATACATCTTCTAGGTTCACTTTTCAATCTCATGTGTATTTATGTGGTATATAATATAATGTCATTCCAACACATTCCTGAAAGTTAAGGAGAAAGCCTTGCATTGCTGGAAATAGGTTTAACTTTCAAAATAAAATTGAAGAAGAAAAATGCATTAGAAATGTTTGATTTATTTTTAAATATCAAGTAGCACACCCCTTTCCAAAATTCTAAGGAATTTCTTTGTTTGCATGTCTTTTGGGGAGATAGATTTTTTTCATTTGCACATCACTTATCCAAAATGTCCAAATACACCCTTTAATTCTAGTTAAAAGAACTTCTCACAATACAGATAAAAAATTGGACTCTTATTATTTAGGATTAGTATTCAGGACTAGATATTAGCCCCAACTGCAAGACATCGCTACTGGAAATGTCACATTCTAAAATAAATTAATAAAGTTTCATTGTTATTGCAATAATTATTCATTAATTAAGCATTCAGTTAGACAGAAATTAGTTTTGCGTATTTCTACAATTTAAAGTAAAACTAAACAAGAAATTTCCTGAATTTTATCTATGTATTCCTGCATATTGGTAAATATTAAATGAAGTGTCAATACTATTATTTGAAATTGATCTTACAATTTTTCATTTATTCTTTGTTTCTCTCATTGTGGAAACAGGATTCTTATGGAAATCTGACCATGGGAACACTATTTAACTATGAAATAGTATTCAGGACTTTTTTTCTTGTAAATGCTTGAAAATGAGTGCAAATAAAAACTGTTAGAAAAAAATGTGCAGAAAAATGAACTATTAAAGCTTCTTTATAATTGCTATTTATAAAGTTGGCAATAACAGTAAAATAAAGAAAACTAAGTGAAAGATGTGCTTTGTTATAAAACAGCTAGATATTTTTACGCGCTCAACCTTTATGTTTTGTGATATTTCTCCTACTTTGTTAAAATCAATGCTTTCTTTTTTGCAAGCTAATAAGATAGAGTATTCAAATGATTTTTATTTGCCTCTTTAATGAACCTTTCCCTCTGAAAATAGAATATTGACTAAAGGACCTCGATATTATTGGCAAAGCTTTACTTGTTTTCTGAATCCATTCATTTAAACAACCATTGAAGAAATGGTTAAGTCTCCTGGTAACAGTTTGGTACAGTTGAGGATAAACCTCACAACATCACCTTAGCAAAGTAAAGAGGAAGAGATTTACAGAATAAAAAAATGATAATGTCTGCATTTTGAAGTTCAGACTGGTGTACCACTAACCTTGTTTTAGTTCCACATTAGCAACAGAGATAATATGTCTTTCTACAGGATAAAACAATGCTTCAGTCCAAAACTTCAAATGCAGGCATAGCCAAATAATATTGTTTGTTACATATATTATCATGAGAAGTTACGAGTATTTTGCACCTTAAATAAGCAATGGAAACTTACTGTTTTCACTAGAGAGAAAACTACATTGTATCATTAGCCCTAGATAAGGCTGTTCCAGAGATTTCACTGTACAAAATAACTTAGTGTACACTTCTCCAATCTCCATCTGTTACCTATATTTATTATTATACAAGTTAACCCATTCCCCATTGAATCAGATCCAGAATCAGAATGGTCATTGTTTCACAGATATTTCCTTATCTAAACAGGAAAACAAAATGACCATGACAGGGAAAAAGCAGTGGGAGCATGAACAACTTCTAACTTCCTACCAACTTCCTCATGGAATTTCCTTATCAGAGGCTGCCAGGGAGCATCAGAAACCTTCCCTTCCCTTCCCTTCCCTTCCCTTCCCTTCCCTTCCCTTCCATTCCCTTCCCTTTCCTTTCCTCCCATCCTGAAAGTGAAGGCTGGTATGTGGATAACCTTCCTTGGTATTCTTTTCAAGTTTTTTTTTATTCAATATTGGATATTACCAGACCAAAGCTCTTATGAAATACTGTATGACAGATACTGAGTAACAACTGGACATAGTCGGGTCTCCAGCCTCTATTGCAAGGTGCATTGTTTCTCCCATTCATATTTACCCAAGGTTGAGATATCAAATCATTAGGGGACCTTTACTCTGGCATGATTTTATGTCATCTCCTCAGCTGTCCTTGAAGGCCACTTCAAGAAAATTCCCTACCTGGATAGACAATCACCCTCTGATTCTGAGCACACAGAAACAACAAAGCATGTGGTCCTCCCGTGTCTGTACTACAATGATATTTATTCTAGTCTCATCTTGGCAATATTGTATAAATACCAAAGCCGCAAAGACAATTTTATACTTGCTATTTGCAGACATTAATTCTGCAATGTAGCAAGTAAAATTCATCAGATGATGACCTATACCTCAAATCAGTCTTAATGGATATTAACTTGTTAGTTAAGAGTGTTTTGTGTTGTGATACATTTAGTTAGTCATATATCAACTTTTATATTTCCCTGTTTTAATTAACATTTAATCACTTTTTTAAGTTTTTAATATATAGATTAGCTTTTTTTAAAAAAAATTATTAACCTTGTGTATTTTATTGTGTTTAGCTTTTAAAATTTTTGTTTCCATTTCACATTTCTTATGCTGGTCTATGACTATAATAAAAGTCTGAAATAAGGTAGCTTATATATAAAAAATGCAAAATGATTCAGGCAGCCATCTAGCAACTATTTTAGTGTTAGTGTTTTCAGCTGCGAAGAAAGAGACTGTCACTTTCTTCTTCAATTCCTGATATTTTAATCCTTGTTTCTCTCCTTTGGAGGAATTTTAAATTGCATTAAGATACATAGTATGACTCATTGTGAATAAGCTTGGGAAGCTTTATTCACTCCATGTCTACTCTCACGTAATCTTTGGTGTGTTAATATGGGTTGGACTGAAAACTAAAATCATAAATCCAATCTGGGTCAGTCACCAGTACTAGAGATTTTGTCTTCTGAGCTTTTGGACTCATGCTGGAGCCCATCTTCAGGGAATTTCTCTTCAGCAGAGTGTGTGCTGTTTTCTGTGTAGTATTTATAGTGCCTGTTATGGGCAGCTTTTTAGGTGTTGATAGGGACGTGTTGATGGCTGGCTTTTAAGTCAATAGCTGTTGGACTTAAAAGTACTTAGAAGGCAACTGGGCAACACAAGCAAATGACAGCTAACGACTTAAAAGACAATCATCGCACCATAAGTTTAACCTCCAGTCACTTTGAGAAGGTGTCCACAACCACCATGAATGTAATGCCCTTAAATGGTCCAGCAAAATCCAAATGGAGTCTGGACCATGGCCCCTTGGGACGGGGCTTAGGCAGAACCGACCTGGATTTCTGGCAGGCTCTACATTCAGCAACCCAAACCTGGACATTGTTGTCCATGTTGGACCACCAAGTGTAGCTCCTGGCCAAAGACTTCATCCACTCAATGACTTGATGACCATCATGTAATGCTTTCAACACTTGCAACTGTAGGACTTTGAGCAGCAGTACCCTGCCTCTCCACAGGAGACAGCCATTCTGGGCAGAAAGTTCAGACCTCCTGTGCAGGAAAGGCTTGAATTCCTCCTGCACCACTTCCACATGGTTGGTCAGGATTCACCCATTTCATGGCCACCTGGAAAACACCTCTTTCTCCCTCGTGTTTGCTGCCTTCCTCATCCAAAGTGGTGATTTCTGGTTGATGAATGATGGCATTGGTTTTAACTTTGACTGGAGCTCCTGCACTTCGCTGTAGAGACTCAGCCTACCATTGTTGAAGACTCAGTAGCTATCGCTTCATCCATGGCTATTTCAAAAGTCAGCTTTTTGTTGGTGAGGAGTCTTCTCTGGAGTTTAAGATCTCTTATTCCAAAAATTATTTGCTCCAGTAATACCTCCTCTAACTCATTGAATTGGCACTGCGGCTGTTCTCAACACTGGGAGGTACTAGTTAAATGTCTCTCCCCCACTCTGCATCCTGTGCCGGAATTCGTTCCGTCGCATGTATTTGAAAGAAGTTGCTGCTCTCCAGGCTGTAGTTAATTATATGCTCAATCAGCCTTCCGTGTTCTCTATCCATTTAATCCCATTCTCATTGCCAGGTGTAACAGGTGGACACAATGATGAAGCATGATGCTGAAGAGCTCAAGCCAAACTAATCTTTATTACTAGTTAAACACACTCCAAAACTACAAGCAGCAGAAAGCCATTGTTGTGTGGGTGGTAATTAGCGAGACACAGGACGCTGTGTAACTATTCAGAACAGAATTAAGTAACTCGTAACCAAAGACAAAGAGCACCAACAGGGCGCATGCTTTTAAACATTTCTTGTGTGGGCGTTTGAAGTTCCCGGCGGTGTTAACGTGGCCAATCCCCGCTATGTCCGCACGCTCCGCTCGCTGGGTGATTGGTGCGGCTAGCGCGTCCTCAGCCAATCCTGGCTTCTGGTTCTGTTAACTCGGCTCGGCCTCACTGAACACGGCAGCTGTTAACTGGAGCCGCATGAAGTTAACACTTGTGCGTGGCGCTCGCCAACTCGGACATAACAGCCATGCTGTTAGCTTTTTAACTTGGTGCTTTCAGCACTTTCTTAACCAATCACAACAGACTTCTCTTTTTTCTTTCACTGCAGCCTAACCCACTCAAATATATATATGCTGAAGTCTTAATGATCATGAAGAAACTGCCAGATAAATGATCTACTCTAAGTCAATCCTTTATTTATAGTCATGTTTTTCTTCTCCAGTTTTAGTTTTAAAATTTCATCCTGTTTATGGAACTTTGCAATACAGAATTCTATGAACTGTCAAGAAAATGTAACCCTTTGTTCCATGTAGATTTAAAACTATTTTCACATGGAAACCCCCCTCCTCCTACTCTCACACACATTTATAGCTCGTTTCCATTAAATATTCAAAGACAAAACAACCTCCACCTCTTTTCCATTTGAGGTCTATTATTTTTCTTTAGTTCCTTATATCAATTTGTATTGATCTCATCTCCCAGCTGTTGCTTAGGAACACAGGGGAGGAGAAGATGAAGAAAAGGAACTCACAGTATATACTGCTAAATTCTAAGACCTCCTTAAACTGGTCAGAGCAGCGTGTCTAATCAGAACATCTACAAGACCCAAGAATATGAAGACAAAAAGCATTACACAAGTATCAACAAGCCTAAATCAAGGATGTTTATTCCCCAGCATTTTTATTTAGTGTCTACTTTCATACTGTGGCATCATTAACTCCAAGTTATGATTTATTTAGTATATGACCAGAACATGACAGAAGAAAAGTTAACATATATACACAGTATGCATTATTATAAGTAAAACCTCTATGGGGATATGACAGTGGCCTCATAACTGGGTGCCAAATTCAGCTATCCAGGCAATTGCCTCTGTTTGCTTCATGCAGATCTTCTGGGGAACCAGAGAATGCACATTGTGGACAATCTTGTACAATATGTTTAATAGTTTGCATATCAGCACCACAATTGCCACAAGGGAAATCTTTCCATTCCCACTTCTTCCAGTATCACATCGAATTCTGTTCAATTTTTGGTTTTGTACAATCAATTCTTTTTTCCCCTGAAATTCCTTTTTTATATCAGCCAGCGTCTTATTTGTATTTGCAAATCCTAAATATACAGTTTGATGCAATCTCTGGATCATCTCAGTAAGTTCTGTTAAAGTTTTTTCTGGTACAGTTGTCGTATCTTCTTGAGTCAGAGTAATAGTGCCTCTTTTTGGTATCTTGCTCATTTTGACAATTCCTTTTATTTTCTAGTTGATCTCACAGGGAAAGCTATGTTTTGACTATTTCACTTTCCAAAATAGCTGCCAGCTGGCCTTTTCAAGATCACAGTCCTTATTGTTGCCACTAGTAATCTTTTCAGCTCTTTAAAATTCAGAACAGCAGTCTTTGACTTTTCCTTTCCACTTTTCTCACAAATCTTAAAGTCACCATTCAATATATATTTAATAGAGTTAAAAAGTTGTGGGAAAGAAGATTTTTCTTTGCTTTTTAAATTTCCTCTACCATTCTCTTCTTCTAGCTCTGATTCATTTTAAAAATCTTTACTCCCTTCCGTTTTATTCGCCATCTTGCTTCCTTCTCTCTGGGAACAACTTTTTTTCTCTTAACTTTCTTCTTCAATCAGGTCTTTAAGAGTTCAATGGAATAGTATATTAGCTTACCCAGTTGCCGGATCTCTGATTTTTCTTGCTTCTTGCTGTTTATTTCAAACTGCCTGGCTTGTTCCTTCTTGGCTCGTCTGCAGCTTCACGCTATGCTTTGACAGCACAGCTGGAGGACCACCCAAGGAGTTTTTTCTCATGCCCAGGATGGTCGCCACCTTTCCTGGGCACCCCGAAAGCCCCCTCAACTCACCGCCTCTACGGGGCAGCTTTTGGGCTGGTTCTGATCATGAACCGCCCCGATCCTCCAACTGTCAAAGCAGCTTCGATCGGAGCTCTCTGATCTTGCTGCCTTCAGCACTGCGCTGTCCACTGGAAGCCCGAATTCTGTTCAATTTTGATCAGACAAAGTGAGGCAGGTCAAAAACAGGTGCTTTGGTAGAGAGATCAGTAATGGTCAGGCCACCAAAAGGTACCTTGGACCATTCCTCTCTCTAGGCATTCTTGGGTTTAAACTGGGTAGATGTTTAGTGAATAGCTATTTTCCAAGCTGGCCTATGAGCTTTCAATCTTGTCATGGACTGTGCATTGTTCTGGTGAATAGGGAGGGCCTTGTTCAGAAACTTTGACCATAGTTGAACAAAAATTCTTGTCTTTTAATGTGGGGTGGTTTGATATTGCTAAGTACTAGTAACCAGTGTATGGAATTGGAATGCTATGTGCCAGAAATGATATGCATTGTCTGGCATTGATCATTTGGGTGTGTGTGCTGTTAGTCCACACACTGACACAATATTCAGCTGTGAAACAAACCAAAGCCAAAGTTGTTATTCGTAGGGTCATCAGCATAAGCACCCCAGGATGTTCCAGACAGTCTATTCATTAAAATTGTCGATTTTCAATTTTGCAGATGTTTTTCCAGGTGTTGCCAGTAAGTTAACAATCTGTCTGGTGTTACCCCAAAGTATTGTGAAAAGTTTTAAAATTATAAAATATGCTTCTGGGACTTCACTGAAGGCTGGTAATCTCCATATCTATTGCTAATGTGGAATGTGGTTACTTCTGTTTTTATTAGGCTTGGTTGGAAGCACCATTTTTGAAGTAGTTATCCAGCTTCTGTAGGTCTTGAGAGAGGATGTTCTCTGCATCACTGAAGTTGGTGCTTTGGACTGATATCATTAGCATAAATAAATTTCTGAGAAACAGTTTCAGGCAGGTCATGGATGTACAAGTTAAAAAGAGCAGGGAATAGCACTGATTCTTGTGAGAATCCATTATGCAATGTATGATACCTGCTTCTATTGAATTCTGTGAAAACTTGAAATAACTCGTTACTCAACATATTTTCAATCAAGACAATGGTGTAATAATTAGATATAACCTTGATTAGTTTGAGAAGTCCTTCTTTCCAGACAGTACCATAGGCTGCTGAGAGGTCAAGAAAAACAGACATTTTATATGTCTCTATATGAGTCCATCATTTGCTGATGTCCACAGTTCTTCTGTAGTTCTGGGTACATGCCATCAACCTGTAGAATTTGATGGCATTCACCCAGAACTACTAAAGTACTGTGGACACCAGAAAGTAATGGATTCATATAGAAGACCATCAGCATAATACTAGGATCTTAGGGAACTGTGTTCTAGCCATGTCATTAAAGCTCACCTCAACATCTGCATATCCAACTTCTTAAGGAAAAAGGTGGACTAGATAAGTGTCATTCTTGCCATATTGCTTTGTATTTTGTAAAAAAGAAAACACTGGATGTCACGTGTGATCAAGGCTTTCTTTGTTTTCTCTCAATAGATTTTTATTTGATATTTGGTGATTCAATTCACTCAGAGCAAGAATTGAAAAGTTCAGCAGGTAATTACTTTCTGATCTGAGCCTATGACATTGAATTTCATGAAAGAATTGTGCTACCTTAGGATCATTGTTATTGTTTGTTGTTGTTTTAGGAAGAGTTATTTTAGCAATCCATATATTTACCTACCTATTTTAGTCAGATTCTCTTCACTCCAGTATTTCTGATGTTCTGAAGAGAGAGACTAGAAAAAGTGCCAATAAACCATTTCGTTTATGTTAGGAAAAGGGAGGGTGAGACTAATATCCATTTGCTATGCTAGCACTGTTCACAAAGAAAAGAAATTGTTTGATACTGAAGCATCCGTGATCTGTTTATTTTGTGGCTTTGAGGTATTATTAAAGTCTGTTTTCTATCTTGTCTTTAGTTGCTGGGTATTATTAGATACGCAACACCCTCAATATGGGTGGCACAGCCAGGAGGGATAAAGACAGAAATTACAGGTTGCTCCTCGCAGTCTGCACTTTGATGGTGAGATGGAAAAGAGAAGGGGGGATAGGTGGAAAGAAAAGAGGAAGGCGCTGAGGTGGTAAGGGATGGCTCCTTAAAAAGAATCTGCTATTTGTAAAGCCAGCAGCATAGTTGAATAGATGGGGGAAGAGGAGTAGATAGTAGATATGATTTTGCATGCTTTTATGTTGATCACCCAGTGAGTCAAATTTTCCCTTGTGTAGCAATTTTGTTGGTTTCTTGAGGTTCTGGTGGGATAGCTTCATGCTGGATTGCAAGCAGATGTATTTTAGCCTCCCATCTCTGGAGTGTCGATAGAAAGAATGCAGGCAGTTTACTGTAACTCAAGAGGGATTTTACAGGCTCCCTTTTCCCCTGACTTGAAATCTTCTTGAAAGCTTTTCAGTTACTGGCTGATCCTTTTCCCTCCTCCTTCTGCTTTCTTTACCTTTTGTTCTAAAACTGCTCTAATGAGGCAGCTGTTGGTTTTTGAAGCAGTGAGGGGGGGTATTGCAATTTTGCTGGGTTTCTCTCTCTCTCTCTCTCTCTCTCTCTCTCTCTCTCTCTCTCTCTCTCTCTCTCTCTCTCTCTCTCTCTCCAAATACGATTTTGAATTTGTATGATGGAGTGCTGCAATCTCAAGCAGTGCAAGTCCATTGGAGATGTACCATGAGCAGATATAATTGGCTATACTTTTTGGATGCTGCCCTGCTCCATATCCAAGTGATGAGCACCCAAGACAGTAATGAACCAGAGGATTTTAACTTCTAGATCAGTATTTCCCAACCTTGGCCATTTCTGGCTTGGTGGACTTCAACTCCCAGAATCCCATCACCAAGATGGCCATTGATAAGAATTATACCAGTTGAAGTTCATACTTCAAACACTACTCTAGATACAGCATTTTGATCATGCAATTCAGGACCCTGGAGAGCTCCCAAAGAACATCCTGCATTGGTTTGGGCATATCTGCAGTTCAAAACCAAGAGTCAATTATAACATTAGGTGTGAAAGAATAACAGAATAAAAAAAATGACAGAGTTGAAAGGGACTTTGAAGATATTCTAGTCAGCCACTGCTCAAACAGGAAACCCTTTACCATTTTAGACAAATGTTTGTCCAGTCCTTTCTTAAAAGCCTCCAGTGTTAAACCACCCACAACTTCTGAAGACAGACTGTTCCAGTTGATAGGACTTACTGTCAGGAAATTCCTCCTTAGTTCTAGGTTTCTTCTCTCTTCGTTCAGTCTTTATCCATTGTTTCTTGTCTTGCCCTCTGGTGCTTTGGAAAATAGGTTGGACCCTCTCTTTGTTGTGGCAGCCCCTCAAATAGTGGAACACGTACCGTGTCACCTCTAGGCCTTTTTTTCACTAAACTAGCCATATCCAATTCCTGCAACCATTCTTGATATGGAGAGGTGGAGTGAGGTTAGCAGATGCCGGGGAAGGAATGCAAAATATTAAAAGAGAGAGCTGCATAAAGCTCTTTCTACAACTTCCAAGGGCTACTCAGGATTCTGTCTCATTGCCATTGTCTGTTCAATCACCCACCCTGCTTGCGTTTGTACATGAGATCAGATGCCCACTCCCAGCTAATAAATTAGCCATCACTTTGCATGAGTATTACCGGTTGAATCCATATCATTAAAAAAATCTGTCTCAGTGAACGATGTCCAAATCTTCTGTCTTTGGAAAATGTATCTTAGGTCATTTTGTTTCCTGATGATTTGAAATGTGATTCTCATCACTTTATATATGTCTGTATATATATTGCATACTCTTTTTGGAATTATGTTTAGTTTGGGGCTGATGCTCTCAGTCTTATCACACATTAAAACACAGTGGGCAGTTCGCGGCCCTGTGTGCATACCATAAATTTATTTATTTATTTATTTTATTGAATCCTAGGATTTCAGACTAGACTAGTAAATGAAAAAGGCAAATAGATGAATCTATCTACTGTATTTATCAGGAATCAAGCTTAATTTGAGGGAGGCATTTTTTAAAGCTAGTAATTATCAGCGCAAAGAGAGGACAGGTCAGGAAAGTCACGGCCAGAACTATAGAAACAATTTTATTGTTAAAGGGCATAATAACAGAATCTTGAAAGCATGACAGAGATACTTGGTGGCACTGATTAAACTTGTTGAGATGGCCAATTTGGCTTTTTTGATTATGGAAAAGGCAATATCTATGTTTATTGCTGACTGAAATACCCACCTCTTTTCCAGACTAAATTGGTATTTCTGTAAGAGTTGCTAAATTTCTTCTTCAAGGTCATCTTTGGTAATTGGAAATATTCTCAAGACTCTTGAAGAGCTGCCAGGCAGGTAGACAACATTGAATAAGATCAATGAAGCTGGGTTGGATCAGATTTCACAACACCACTTCTGTAAACCACTCCAGTGGATCAAACAGTGGCCTTGATAACTGGAGATAATATGAGCTGAAATGCATTCGGAAGGTCTTCTTTGAGAGGACAGTAATCCACGAGCATCCAGATGACACCCTTGAGTTCCCTATGTTTCACTCTTTTTCCAAATCAGATGATTCAATAGACTACCATTTCTCCAGAGATGTTCTCTAGTCCTTCAGGATCTTCCTGGAACTCCTGTCTAAACAGATTCCAAAAATGGACGTCCTACTTCACATGCAGGTTGGCAGGTTGAGTAACTCTATGAAGGAAAGTAAGTAAGTAAGTAAGTAAGTAAGTAAGTAAGTAAGCAAGCAAGCAAGTAAGTAAGTAAGTAAGTAAGTAAGTAAGTAAGCAAGTAAGTAAGATTTTTGATAGGAAGGAAGGAAGGAAGGAAGGAAGGAAGGAAGGAAGGA
>JANHFO010004409.1:38493-53419 GCA_032468095.1 Pareas carinatus
TGAAGTCTGCAGAGGTATCTTCAAAAACTTTCCAGTCTATGCAGTCAAAGCAAGCTTGTAGTTTTGTCTTGCTTCCTCAGACCAAAATTTAACTGATTTAATTGTTGGTTGCATAGTTTTAAGCCTTTGTCTATAAACAGGTACAAGATGAATCATACAGTAATCAGAGTTTCCAACATTTGCTCAAGATATTGATCTGCAGGCATTTTGTAACGTATAGCAGTGATCTAGAATGTTTTTTCCTGTAGTGGGACAACTGACATATTGGTAGAATTTTGAAATCTCTTTATTTAATTTGGTATTTTTAAAGTCACCTAATATTATTAGAAATGAATCAGGGTATTTTGATTCAATCCATGAAATCTGTTCTGTTAAATTATCCAATGCATTATTTATGCATGCTTTTGGTGGGATGTATGTTGCAATCAGAACAAAGGAGCTGAATTCTCTTGAAGAATAGAATGGTTTACAGTTTATGAATAAAGTTTCTAAGTCTGCATCACAATGGTTCTTTACTATTTTTGCATCTTTACACCATCTCTGATTAATGTAGAAGGCGCGCCCCCGACTTTGTTTTTTCCAGAGGTCTCTGCTTTTCTGTCTGCTATCACTAATTGAAATCCTGGAATGTGCAGCCTTTTGTCTTCAATAGATTAATTAAGCCAGGTTTCAGTAAATCATATTATTGTACAGTTACCAAAGTCCTTAAAATATTTGCTTATAATATGAAGTTCATCCATCTTATTTACAATAGACATGAATATAGATGGTAGAGGAGTTTTTGTATAAAGCTGTCCTTCTCCTTTTTTTCCTCCTCCTCCCTTTGTTTCCTTTGTTTTTCTTAGTTCATCTTTCTTGCTATTTCATCTTCAAAGATAGGTTGGGGTGTTCTTGGTATTCCCCCCCAAAAAATTTTTTAGCAGCTCATACTTGGAGTAATGGATTCTTTTGTATATTTGTACAAATATATGTGTGTGTATTGTGTAGCTGCTTTATATAAATATGTGTGTGTGTGTGTTTGTGTATACACATATACCTATGTGTATATGTTTATGCATGTTTAAAGCAACTATACAACAGAGACTTTAACATATAAATAATCAGCTCAGAAACAAAACTTATTGTGTTATTATATACTTTTCTGATGCAATCTGATTTGTTTTTTCTAATGTTATGTTTAACTGGATGAAAAAGTCAAAATAATTTTACCCTTGCAATTACATTTTAAATTGTAATTAATATTTACAGAATATTTCTTTCTCTTAATTTTCAATACATTGAGTTACACAATCAATAGACGTTATCAATCAGGTTAAATAATATCGCATAAATATCATTGTATCTGAACAATATACAGTAATGTTTCAAGATTTCTAATAATATTGGAGATTTACAACCATATAAGATTTAGAACAATACATTTACAGTTTAAATCATAGTAATATTCTTAGCCCTTGACTTTATGACCAGTCACTACAGATTTATTATAACTTGCCAGAACGTTCTAGTTCTCATTTGAAATACCTTCATTCATATTCATAATTAAGAACACAATATTAAATCCATGTTGAAGAATGTATAAAAGCAGCAATACTGATTTTATTTCCTTGTCAATCTTCTTAAGAACATTGAGAACACTGAAAGATCTTTGGAGAAAAAGCTGTAAAATGATTAACTTGTATTTAAAAAACTTGTTTACTGATTATATTGTAGTATATTGCAATACATATTGTAAATATTGGCTAGTATCCTGCCCTTTTTTCTTTTGTAATTGAGTTTGGGCATGGTTTATAAAAGAGATACTCATATTGTTTTCTCCTGTAGAAGAAATCCATGTGGACAGCAAGAACATACTACAATGCAAAGGTAAGGTACCCAGCATTTTTTCAAAATATAATTGACACTTAAACCTTTCTAAATGGCAACATAATAAGAAAAAAAGCAAGAGGTTGAAACCACCCCAGTGAATATCTGTAGCTCAGGTGTAGGATGAGAGTAGAGGTTTGTTCTCCAAGATTGTGAATTGGTTTTCGAACCCCTCACAAGACCCATCTACATATGCGGTCCACCCCTGACCCCTCACATGACCCATCACTAGACCCTCCCCCGAGGTGACCAGCCCATCACAATACCTACTGATCACACCAGGTTCTTCTAAACACCAACATTGACATCCCCCCAAAATCCTCTGAAGATGTTACATAGCCTGGTAACAAAACGTTAGAAAACCAACCCACAAGCTCTGAGAACGAACCTCCACTCTCAACATTTATGTTTACATGACATGGTGATCCTCTGAATTCACTAACTCTTGTGACCCAGCAGCACACAAAAATTACCATCTGGAAAGATTGATTCATCACTGGTCATGTTTATGGTCCTCCTATATACTACAAGTGGGACTGAAATTTCTTTCCTTAGAGGGAACAAATAATTAAAAAGTCCAATTTTAGTTGACATCACCAGAGCCAGAACTGTGACTGCATGCTCATAAGTGTCTCATTTCTGCCCTTTTCTCACCTCCCATATGACTCAGAGAAGATGAAAAACAAAAGGCAGAAGAGATAGGTTTATATGGGTCCTTTTTTTGCAGGGCCTCTTTCTCTTTCTTTACTTCAGTAATAGATATTGGGAGAGGCTGTTCGCATTCAAAGGAGTGTGCATACCGTACAGGAATTAGTGGACTAGAAGAGTGATTAGTTAAATCTCAAACAAGGCTATTTTGGGGTCCAGTCTAGTTTCCGTGCATTAATTGGATCATTTAACTCAGGAGTCCCCAACCCCTGGTCGGTGGACCGGCATGACAGCAACCAGACCACACAAACAATGCAAGCCCTAATTACAAGATACAAGCAGCACGCAAAACCATGCCCCATCCGGCCCATGGAAAAACCTTTCCCCATGGAACCAGTTCTTGGTGCCCAAAAGGTTGGGTGCCACTAATTTAACTGTATGTCAGGATGGTGGAAGGACTGCAACTCTTGTTCCTCACTATGTAAAAATAGATTTTTGTTTTAAAACAAATTAAACACAACATCTTTGTGTGTATCTTTTCTTTATTTTTTTTATCACTTCCTTATTTATGGATTTCCATAGAATAGGTTTCCCTAAGAAAATAGGCATTTGCAGTGAAAACATTTTTAAAGTATATTTTTAAAATATGGTGAAAACTTAAATGTATTACCTATACTTACACACTTTTTATCATGTAGAAGCTAAATTATTTTGATTTATTTATGTTTGAATTGATTTCTATTTACAGATGACCAGCAAAACTTCACTGAAACAGACGCCTTTGATGAAAGGTAAATTTTTGTGAGTCGGGAGATTTTGCAGTTCATTTCCCCCCTTATAATCATTATAATTATTTGTTGAATCTTGTATGGCTCCAAGAAGCTTGCAATGAAAACTATTTTAGAATCAGTTGATCTCCTAGATAGATAATTGATTTTGTAACCAAATCGGAATCTTTTTAAAATTCGTTATCCATCAGTGTTTCATTTTTTCGCATCGGATACAAATATTTTGATTTTGAGTGCTTGAAATTGATTTGCAAATGTAGAGTAGAGTAGAGTAGAGTAGAATAGAATTTATTGATCAAGTGTGTCTTGACACACAAGGAATTTTTCTTCGGTGTAAATGTTCAATACTTACATACAGGCTACAATTGACAAACTGTGGTTACAATCATAAGGCTATAATTGACAATGGTTGCAGTCCTACGATACATTCATTATCATAAAGTACATTCATCATGGCATGTACATCTTAGGTACATTTATAATCATAAAGTATATTCATCGTGTCATCCACAATTCTCTTTGAAATGCAACTTCTAAAGTAAGGCTTTATAAAAACATTTAAGTCAAATCTAGCTTCAGATCAGATGTTTGATACCAAACAGAAAAGGTGTTCTACCTGTATACTTTCCCACTTCTTTCACATTCCTTATATTATTCCTACATTTATTGAAAAAAAATCATTACAACCAGAAATTTCTAACTTAAATTGTACAATTGGCTCTTAACTGTTGATTGAAAATTGCTTTATGTCACTTTAAGGCTACAGTTCTTGAAGTGTTATTTACATATTAAATACAACAGAAGAAGAATAGTATAAATACCAGTGAGCAATAAACAACTCAGAGAAAATAGAATTTGTGCATTGTTCAAAAATAATAATAATAAAAACATGTAAATCTTCAGAGTAAGAAGACTATCTGTTATTCATTGCCAAATAAAAACAGGTAGAGAGACAATATGAGGTTCTGGTTAAGGTATTGGACCAAGATCATAAAGGCTATTATTCAAATCCTTCCTTAACCATGGATATTTGATGGATGCTTTTGGGCCACATACTCAATGAATGTGGATAGAACTGAGTGCCCTTGTGAACGAACATTTAAATTTGACCACATGAATCAAATCACTAAACCAGGGTTTCCCAACCTTGACAACTTTTAAGACGGGTGGACCTCAAGTCCTAGTTTTCCCCAGCCAGCCATGCTGGTTGAGGAATTCTGGGATTTGAAGTCCACCTGCCTTAAAGTTGTCAAGGTTCGGAAACCCTGTACTAAACAAATATATGAGGGAAATCATGAAGAGGAAGACTAACAAAGCCATGGTTGCATGGAGTAAAGATCCTAAAAAGAGACAATTAACAAAGTTAAAGAACAAAAGGCTCATGTAAAACCAGAGTATGAACATGGTGGAAAGAAGTGTAGTTTCCAAGGACGGAAAGGTACGGAAAGATATAGTGAATGATGTTGATATTTATTTTATTTATTTATTTAGATTTATACATCGCCCTTCTCCCGAAGGACTCAGGGTGGTGTACAGATAACATAAACAAATTTAACATTGAACTTTAACAATATTTACAAAATATGGAACATGGGGGGAAGGGAATGAGAAGAAGGGGAGGGGAGTTGGGAAGGACGGGGGGAATTGGCCGCGTGCCATCTCTCTTATATAATGCAATTTTATCTATAGTATTTTCTGTTTTCTTTTATGTCTTTAATTTCTTTGGCTGAATACTCCTTTTGCCCTTTTGTACTCTGTATAATGTGCTGCTTTTCCTACATGGGAATAGTATGATTGGTAGGTAGGTAGGTACAAACAATAATGGCAAAGGACATCCTTCTTGTAAATCAAACTAAATTATTTAAGACTTTTAATAGGATTTGCACTAATTGTATAGTTCTTTGAATCCTAATCACTGACTTACATGGTTATGTAAACATATAGATGTGTTTATATGAATGAGAAAGAGCTAAGTTTATTAAATGAACTGCCTTTTTTATTTTTATTTTTTGCAAAGGATCAGCCAGCTTTTCGATCCATCTGTGGAATACAAAATGAAACACAAGAGAAGAGGACTTGCTTTGATCTTCAACCATGAGAGGTTTTTCTGGCACTTAATGTTACCAGAGAGACGTGGTACTCGTACCGACCGAGATAATCTGAACCGCAGGTAAAGGAATCATTGCTGTTCGGTGTATTTTCTCTTACACTGAAGAAGAAAAATACAAGAACGGTTCAAAAAGTATTTCTTTTTTAAGAAACTGTGTGCCAAGGGAGAAAGTACTCCGTGACTGCTGAAGTACAGTGGTGCAGTCTGTCAGATCTTTAGGATATATAATTAAATAATTTTGAAAGTTTTACAGTAGCAATTACTTTAATATAAATCAGGATCTAATAGCTGATCTCTGGTTGATTTGCAACAGATTTCTGACTCTCAGTTATTCAGTGAATTAAGTCCCATCCCTTCAATTACCAGAAAAATAATTTCTGTTGCTTCAATTAACATATTTATCCAAATAAAAGGCAGTCCTAAACTGAAGTTCGAGATTCTCCACCACAAAGCAAGATCAGACAGAAAAGTTTTATTTGTGCAGGTAGTCCTCAACTTACGATCATTTGTTTAGTGATCTTCAAAGTTATAACAGCACTGAAAAAAAGTGACGTACAACCATTTTTCATATTTATGAGCATTGCAGCAACCCCTGGTCATATGATCAAAATTTGGACTTTTGGCAACTGGCCTGTGTTAGTGTCCTGGCATCATGTGATCACCTTTTGCGACCTGCTGACAAGCAGAGTCAATGGGAAAGCCAGATTCAATGAACAATCTTCCTGTGGCCTTTCGGGTGCGTTTCAAGGTGCTAGTTACCTTCTTTAAAGCGCTCCATGGCATAGGGCCCGGGTATCTGCAGGAGTGCCTGTTGCTGACAATTACCTCCCACAGACCAGTTCGCTCCCACAGAGCGAGTCTCGTCCAGGTGCCGTCAGCCAGACAGTGCCGGCTGGCGGCCCTCAGGGGTAGAGCCTTCTCTGTGGCAGCACCAACCCTATGAAACGAGCTCTCTCCGGAGATTCGTACGATTGTCGATCTCCGGGCCTTCTGCCGCGCCCTCAAGACCCATCTTTTCATCCAGGCTGGGCTGTTCTGATCCCCAGGGTTTTTAGAAGTGTTAATTTCTCGGGGGGAGGGGGTTACTAGTGGATTTTAGCGGGTCTTAGTGGATTTTAAATTTTAATGTTTTTAATCGATGAATTAGCAGCCTAGGTTTAATATTTTTTATTTCATTTTAGACATTGTATTATGTAGTTTTTTAGATGGCTGTGCACCGCCCTGGGTCCTTTGAGAGAAGGGCGGTATATACATTTTAAAAATAAAATAATATAAATAAATAAACAATCGTGTTATTAGCTGTGACAAAAAAATTATAAAAGCTGAGGTAAAACTTATTTAATCGCTAACTGTCTCGCTCAGCAATGGAAACTTTGGACTCGATTATGGTTTGTAAGTCAAAGACTACCCTTATTCTTTACTACTCTCAAATATACTAACTTTAAAATGTGTAAATTTCAACACCCAGAATTCTCCAACCAGCGCAGTATCTGGGTAATTCTTAGAGTTGAAATCCAGTCATTTAAAACTTTTCACCAATCCAAACATATTGTTTTGCTATATTCTCTTTCATTCATACATTATTTGGAGAAAGGTTTTCAGGGAAATGGACCCCAAAATGAAACTGAACTCAGGTCAGTTCTGATACTGGTGATGGTTAGAGTTTTGTTCAAACTTTCATCTGCAGAATCAACCCTATGCTGACATATCTGACAGAACCCCGCTGTGCTTTCTTTTACTTGGAATTCCACCCAGGTTTATGGCAGTATATTATATAAATTGAAAATGGCCTCTGGAAGACGCCCAACTTTCCTTTTGTGATTTTACATTCTAAGGATGATGGAGCACGAGAGGGAGAACGGGGCAGAAACAATATGTCTTTCTGAAAAAGAATGGTTTTTGCAATGTAGGGTTGCTAGAAAATGTTGAAGGAATGAGTTATTAGAGAACATATGAATGGGAGCCTAGAATGAAATATTGTTCTTTTTAAAATAGCTTGACTGAACTTGGATTTGAAGTGAAATGTTTTGATGACCTTAGAGCAGAAGAAGTGTTGCAGAACATTTATAATGGTAGGTAAAGTAAGTATATTTGTCTGTAGATGCTTGGCCAGATGCTATTATTTTATTGGTAAAATTCTTAACATCAGAGTTCCTAGTGAAGAAAATAATTATGATTAGTGAAGATTTAATTTATTGAACTGTGGTAGAGAAAACCAGACAGAAAGATCTGCATACTTTCTATGTCTCCCGCCTTCCCAGACCTGGCCTGTTAAGCTATTTACATTCCTCCTATCATGTTTGTTATTAACTGCTGAATTATATATTTGTACTAATAAGAGGAAGTTGTCTCTCAACATTTTAAGTTCTTTTAAAAAAAGTCTTGGTTTTACATTGTAATGTTTTCCATTTTAAAAACTAAAAATTAATAAAAAAATTAATTTTATGATGCATTAAGTAAGGATGTACAAAATTCACTACTTGAGAAGCAGAATGTTCTGGAAAATTTGAGAGCATTCTGTCCTTCCAAATCGTCCTGGACTTCCTCCAGAATATGCTATTTATGGAAGTAAATTCTGTTAAACTGGAAATTGTTTGTACTGTTTCAGTCATGCCATTCCAAGTGAAAGAGGCCTGTTTGGAACTGGGTCATTCTAGATCAGCGGTCCCCAACCTTTCCAGCTTGGCGGCCTGGCATGAAGAGGGCAGAGAGGAGATAGTTCCGTGCAAGTGGCAGGCACACAAATATTTTCACTTGTGCAAATACAAGCCCTGCCGTTCATGTGCGCTGCTCCACGCATGTAAGCGGTGGGCACTTACAAAACTTCACTTGCAAGCATCTGCTGCTCACATGAATGGAGCGGCGAGTGCTAGTGCCCACTGCTTGCTTCTCGCACGAGTGGAACTGAATGCACATGCGCTCACCTGCTGCTCGTGCAGCCTGGTTCCACACTGGCCATGGCCCAGGGGTTGGGGACCTCTGCTGTAGATCACCACCAGTTCGGAGAATTTACTTTGGGAAACTGACCCAGAACAACAAGCTTAGGCGAAATTCAGAATATTTGTTTTCTGAAAGACTTCATTTCCTATTTGGTGAAGTTTGCACATCTCTAATTTTTAGGAAATAAAGTGGAAAATAAGCTTTTAAGATGTTTTTGCTGCTATCTCCTACATAAAAGAAAGCAAAAAGAGCACAAGAGGCTATAAGGTCTCAAATGTAAGCAATCATGGCATCTGATGAGATTGTTTTAATGATGCAGTAGGCACCAGGGGAGTAATGGAGTGCCAATTGATTTTTCAATTTCAAACTCCAGCTCAGAATAAAATTAACTACTTGCTTAGCAGGTGGCAGAACTGGATTTGTTTGATTTATGTCTAAAGCAAGCCAAAGGAAGTTTACACCTCACTGCTTTAATAGCCATCAATATGAGAATAACCTCTGCGTGTACATAAATTGCATCTTTTTTTTGTTGTAGTGTCTACAGATCAACATGAAGATGCAGATTGCTTTATGTGCATTTTCCTAAGCCATGGAGAAGATAATCATGTTTATGCTTATGATGCTAAAATAGAGATACAAACGCTGACTAGTATGTTCAGAGGTGATAAATGCCGTAGCTTGATAGGAAAGCCAAAAATATTCATAATTCAGGTGAGATGGTGGAATTTTTGAATCGGCAGCCGAGTTCATAATATAGGATTAAAATCAATCTTACTGAAAGAAAGAAATTAAGACCGCCATTTATTAAAGGCATCACTTTGTAATGCAAAAAATGCAAACATGGAGTGTAACATTTGATGTATTTAGTCAAAACATGATATGCTTCCATATATCTACCCCGGTGTAGCCTATGTTCCATGAGGATTTACCATCAAAGTATGTAAACATTTGTGTCCATGACAGGCAATTTGCAATGGGAAATGAGTGAGTGGAATAAATGCCACAATCATCTTAGATTTTATTTGTGTTACACAAGGGTCCTTCACCTTAACAAAAATTCAAAATATCACTGGTGTCTGTAGCAGTGCATAATTAAAGGCATTTATATGTTCAATCATTGAAGTGAATTTCTGTATCTACAATGGGGGGTTGGTAGTTATAAGTAACTTCTGAGAGGATTTCAGTTCCAATAGCTCTTTTATCTCTAATTTTAGGCATGCAGAGGAGATAAGCACGATAATCCAGTCCTTGTTCATGATATGGTGGACAGCGCTGCAGAAGGCCCACTCGTCAATGAAATCAAAGTTGATGCTGCTGCAGTTTATACTTTACCTGCTGGTGCTGATTTCCTCATGTGTTATTCTGTGGCCGAAGGTAAAAGTCAATGTTATCCTAAAAGAAAGATGTTTTAACCTCACCATCGAGAGAGTAATGAAGAAAAGTTGCTTTGATGTATCATTATTGGTTATTCATGCTATACGTTGAATAGATAGTGACAACCAAGTCCTTTTGCATTTACTAACCTCCCCCCCCCCGCCCAAAGCTAATAAAAACAAACCAAAGTGGCTATACCTCAAAACTAACCAGTAATAAAAAAAATGGCGGATAGAAATTGAATCTGCAAGAAGTGATGAGGCATTTGTCATTTATTGTATAAATCACATCTGGCACTTCTTTCTCACCAGTGTGGTGTGAGCGATCCATATTTCCATCACAGAACAGCGCATATTAACTATCCTTGCCTAAATAGTAAACTAAATACCTACAAGAAATAAATTTGTAGGGATTTATTTAATTTTATTAAATTTATATGCCTGCCTGTCTTACCTAAAGGCAACTCTAGGGGGCTAGCAACCAAATAATGTAGCATAGTCCTTGACTTATGACAATTGAACCCCAAATTTCTTTTAAGTGAGTTTTGCTCCATTTTACGACCTTCCTTGCCATAGTTGTTAAGTAAATCACTGTAGTTGATAAGTTAGTAACCTGGTTAAGCATTTCTTCTTTCCTTATTGACCTTGCTTGTTGAAAGGTTGCAAAAGGTGGTCACATGACCTTGGGACACAGCAAAGGTCATAAATATGAACCAGTTGCCAAAGTGATCACATGATCATGGGGATGCTTCAGGTTGCAAATGTGAAAAACGGTCCTAAGTCACTTGCTTGTGCTGTTGTAACTTTGGTCACTAAATGAACTGTTGTAAGTTGAGGACTACCTGTATAGCTGTAATGTTATGGTTTTCATGCAATATGAAGGCCCAGCTTCCTAATACGTTCTTGTTGCAGATGTGTGCAACGAGTGCAGAGAGATTGTAATGTTATTTAGCCCATACTCTATGAATGCAAATTTATGATATTTAGGTGATAAATTCATGAATGACTTATTAGCATAAGCTAGGACCGCACATCAAAATAGGTTAAAATGATGGTACTAGTTTGTGGCTTGGCATGCTCAAATGAATGCAACTTACAGTTAAGGATCCTTCGTCTCCCATTCTTTTTTAACTTCACTTTAGAGAATGCCACTGGGAACACTTTCTCTTGTGGCCATTAATCATCTTCTTTGTTCAGCTCAGCAAAGGCCACCATTAAAATAATTGGACTTCACTAGATGCAATACCTGTTAGTGAAATATAGCTGAACTGGTTCAGCTAATACTACCTATATAAACAGATCGTTAATAAAAGGAGAGCGTTAGATGATTTGGGGATAGATAAAATCTCAAATCATTTTTGCCAATCAAAGACACTACAAATGTAATAAAAATTTCAGAAGACTGGCACATTGAAAAAGCTCAAGGAAAAAAAAAAGCAAACTTCTTCCCCAATTTTTTGCCTACTTAGTAAATCTAGGTTGAAGACTAAAACTAATTTCTTGACAAAATAATTCTTTATCCCCCCCTCTCCCAACAGGTTTCTATTCTCATCGGGAGACTGTAAATGGTACTTGGTATATTCAAGATCTATGCGAGATGATACGAAAGCATGGTGCTTCCCTGGAATTCACAGAATTACTGATGCTTGTTAACAGGAAGGTATCACATCGTAAGGTAGATGTGTGCAAAGATATTCAGGCTATAGGGAAAAAGCAGGTCCCCTGCTTTGCTTCAATGTTAACTAAAAAACTGTATTTCTACCCCAAATCATAGTCGCATGAGGGGAGTAATTATTTTTGGGTGGATAGGTGGTGGTTGGTGGTGGTATGCTCTGAAGGACTCAAAACGAAACATGTAGTACTGTTGAAATAGATCCATTTTATATCCGCTTCTCTGAAAATATGCTCGATTAAACTCCATGAGACTTGGTTCTGAATAGACATACAGAAATGCACTGATAATTTAAAATATATTAGTTAGTATATAGTCTATTACTTAACTAAGCTGACAGTTTCAGGAGATGAGGAGTTAAAATTGTTAGATGAGCAGATCTTATGCAATAAAATCACAGCCAACAATCACAGGTTCTAAATGGCAAACAAATGCAAATTCTACGTTAAAAATTGAAAAAAAACTCTGTGAAGTTTAACAACTCAGGCAGAAATACTTTTATACAGCCTTTGAAATTGTTAGATATTCTGCTACCCTCGGGGAGTTTTAAAAATAAGTTCAGACTTGACATTGGGATCATAAAGGAACAGTTAATCAAAGGTTAGCTGTCTTTAGATTTACATTCCATAATGGATGCTATAATGGATATTTTGTACTAATGTCTGAATTTTTATACTTTCATTTCAACACTTTTAGTTACTGTCTTGTGAGAATCATTGTCTTAATCTGTACTGTGTGAATTGTTCCCCTCCCACTTTAACATTTTGAAGAAGTGAATTATCATAACTTCTTTGGTTAGTTATAGCAGCTCCTGATATCCTGTGGAGATACTGCAATTTAATTACCTGAAACATTTACATTATTTTCCATGCAAACCAGCCTTATTATTATTATTTAATAAAAGTTAATTTGTGCCTGTGAAACCTGCTGTCATAAATCTTTCCGGTGCTGCGTGCATGACACATATGCACTACAACGGTCCCCAATCTTGTGGCCTGGTTGGAAGGGGGAGGGGAACAAGGGCATGCAAGCGGCGGTTCATGCCAGCAGCAGGCTGGTGCGCATGCGCATCTCAGCTCATGATTGGCGGGCCAAGAGTGTAGGCACATGCACATATAGTTGAGCTTCATGCACATGTCCGTGTGTCCTGCCCTGCCACTTGTGCAAGTCTAGCTCCGTGCAAGCCAGCCTTCCGCTTGTGTGAGTCGAGCTGTGCACGTGTGTGCATGCCAGCCCGTTCATGTGGCGCCGTTGCAAATAGGTCATGGACCGGGGGTTGGGAACCCCTGCGCTACAGCATTAGGATATTTTGTGCAAGTGTAAAAGGAACATTTTCTTAACATCCTAAACAGAACTCTCAGAAGACATCCAAAACTAGTATTTGTTTTTATTCAGCTCATTATGAAAATTACTTTCAAATACAAGCATCCCAGAATAAAACCATCCTTTAAAAACATTGTTTCGTTTGATTAAGAATGGATTGGCCATCCAACATTAAGATAGTTGTTCTTTCTAAACTTGAATATTGTGGAGAAATGATATATACAAAAAATATGATTTGGTGGTGTTTTTTTTTGTAAAGTCTTGTACATTCAGCTTTAAATATAGTGGGTCAAAATGTCCAATTTGATTTTTCTTTTTGAGGGAACTCAACAAGCTGAAGTTTAAACGAAATTAATGTTTGTTATCAATTTCTTGCACTGGAAGTCGTAATTGTAAGGGGTTCCTCAGTCGTTTCAAGGATTCTTCCACCTGACAGTGTAAAAGGGGAAAAAAGGCGATGGGTTTATGGTTTATATAGTTGTAAATAGATTCCATCAAATTCTACATTATTCAATTAAGTATTTTGTTAACCAGGACACCCGAATAACATGAATTTACATCTCTTATCTTCAATGTGACTCAATTACACTTTGCTTTTAAAATTAGAAAAGTGATTTATGGATGATGGACCTACTGAGGCAGGATACATATCTAATAAATTATTCTTCACTAAAGGAGAAACATAGAAAAGAACTAGTTTAATTGTGATCAACTGCAAATGTTGAATTGGGTTTGCAATATGCAACATGTTAGTTATACATGATTATGGACTACCTCTGCAGGATCCAGACCATAATTTTGCAGTGTGTTTCAAAATACTTAAAAGACTAAGAGAAGTAACAGAAAGGAAACGATTATACAAAAGCTTGTTAGCGTAAACATTGAATGAATGTGTTAAGGAGAGCAAGAGAACCTGTGCATTTGTAATTATTTTGCATTAAATGTACAGTTGCTTGGCAAGTTCTGATGCAGGGTGAATGTGCTATGTAGCATGGGATAGTATTTTCTCTGTTATCTTGACTGCAGTTATTAGCAGCAGAATCAATCTGTGCAAGGCAGACTTAACACTTTGGGCTAGACTACCATTTCTTTACTTTGTTTTAAATCTACTAATGCTAACCTATTAGGTTGTGCAAGCAGCAAAGTAGATAATCTGTAAGATTACATATTTTCATCCCCAATACACTAATTGCAGCTGCTATAACAGATGGAACTGGAAGAACTTCCACAATGTAACGTGATTTCTTTCTGGTTGACTGTGAACATGCAGTTAAAAACATACTTTTCAGAAGTTAAGATTAAACTGCTTTCGGTACAAAACAAAAGGGAGCAAAACTGCCAGTCCTGGCTGCAAATTATTAGCTTTGGAAACATACTGAATGTAGCGCCTTTCCATGATGTCTTGTGCATCCAATATCATGTATTTTCCTACTGTTGTTGTGAACCATCCAGAGTTGGGTGAGAAGGTCACATGAATCAGATAGATAGAAAGACAGATCTATGCAATTACCTCTGCCAGGTCTTCTTTTAACTTGTTATACAGAATCATATTGAAGCTCTGCTTTTTAGCTTTCTGGTGAAAATAGTGAAGGAATTGCCTGTCCTGAGCATCTGGGTAAATATAATCCTTAATATGACAAGGGGGGGAAAAACCAAGAAAAAATTAATTTGATAACCCTGAATATCAATCAACTACACAGGAAACCTCCCCTGGCTCACACATAGAAGTCTGCTTAATACAATATCTATTACAACCTCAATCCTTTAAAATGAAACGAGTGAAGCATTAAGAGCATTTGCACATTTCATAAAACCAGGTTTTAATCATAATGTACTAAATAAACCAAATTTTAATGGCATTCAACAAAGCTATAAGCTTGCTATACAGTGTTTTGAACACTTATTTTGTGGGGTACTACTTCAACAATATCTCAAATACTAATACCCCAAAATTTTAGGTTTCACAAGGATTTACTAAGGATTGACTTGCATGGTCAGGTTTCCATGTAAATAATTAAATAATTGTAATTATTTACAATTAAGGTATCTTGAATAATTTATTTATTTTACTTATTTTATTTAAATTTTTATACCGCCCTTCTCCTGAAGGACTCGGGGCGGTGTACAGTCAAAAATAAAACACTAAACTTGAATACAATAATTAAAAACCATTTAAAAGAATTAAATATACTGGCCGAACTAAAAA
>JANHFO010004410.1:32767-44534 GCA_032468095.1 Pareas carinatus
GAGGGAGTTGGGAAGGGGGGGGAAATGGCCGCCTGCCATCTCTCTTGATCCTAGGATCCGTCTTATCACCATTAACTACATCAGGCATATTTGACCATCTTTTGCATATACTCTGCCAATTTTCTATTTGTTCTTACTTTTATTTCCTTTTACATTTGTTTTTCTTTTTGCTTTCACCTCTATCTTCCCTTCATTCTTTCTCCCTTTCTTTCCTTTCTCTCTTTCCTCTTCCCTGTCTCTTCCTCTTTCCCTACTTTATTATTATGATTTCAATCTTGAGCTAAGTCCTAGTGGTCTGTGGCCATGGTCCATGGCTACAAAAGATATTTAAAGGGGCCCATGGTGAAGAAAAGGTTGAGAATCACTGGAATAGAATATTCCAATCTCTTTTCTGGCATGTGGGAAGTATATTTTTTCTCCCAAACTACTAAACACTACACTCTCTTCAGAATTAGCAGACATCACACCTACTTTTGCAATTTGGGAAATAGTTAATGCCAATATCTTACCTTTACCTTATCTTCACTTTACTATTATGTTTATAGAGAGGTGTGTCTAGAGGTACAGGTCTGTGTGTATGTTTTATTATTGGCTTTATGTTTTTCAGCTTTTATCAAAAAGGGTGGTACAAAATAAGCAAATAAATTTTTACTGTGGATTTTACCTTTCCCCACTCCCTAAACTCAAATAAAGTTGCAAACTGGATTGAGAATTTTATCAAACCACAAAGGAAACTATCCAGTCCAATCTCAAAATCAGAATCTCTCTGTATGTGTGAGAGAGAGAGATAGGGAAGGAATATAAATCAGAGAAAGTGATATTTTACATAGGGTCTTGTAGTTTCACGCCATCAGTTTGAATGAAAGTTCCTATACATTAATGCATTTTCATTTGCTTCCTTGTGGAGTTCTTCACCAAACTTAATGACTAAACCACTAGATCAGTGTTTCTCAGTCAGTGTTCTGGGAGCTGAAGTCCACATATCTTAAAATTGTCAAGGTTGAGAAACGCTACATTACATTAACTAGTTTGGTATCCTTGCCACCTTACTATTTATCTCTAGCTCTGGAACATTTTTGCACATATTAAAACAGTGAGAATGCTCTTGCCAGATGATCAATTGAGGGGGAGGAGAGCATGCACATCCCAGTATAGCTGTCATGGGAGATATAGGCAGTTACAAAACTCACTTATATCAAGATGTTTTATACATCTTCATAGAGACGCATCAGAATTGGAGGGTAAGTATAAAATAGAATTAGACTCCCTAGGAACTGTGTTTTCTTTCTTCCCTTGCCATTTTTGTTCCAAAATTATTGGATGGCAGAGGTGGGCAGATCAAAAGAAAACCCATCTCTGTTTTTTAAATGACGGCTTCCTACAAAGACTCTTTCAAACAGCCCAAGTATTTTTCCTTTCCTTTCTTTCTTTCTTCCCAGGGAGAAATGTGTATTATGAGAATAATGTTGAACAAATGCTACAGCAGAAAATAAGCTTCCTCCTGCCCTTCAGTAGAAAATGGAGACCCTTGCTCTTTCCGCTGCTTTCCTCCAATTAAACCAAGCCAGCTCAGCAGAAGCTTATGGATTAAAATTTGTGCACTGAGGAGACTACTGTGCCTAAATATGTTCTATATTTATGGTCTGCAATGAAAAGTCAGGGCATGGGGTCTGATCTTAAATCTAATAAAAGTACATGGAAGTCAGTGGGTTTTCAATCAAGCCAATTAGAGCACTTGTGTGGCTAAGCATCAGTAATTAGGAGAAAGAATCAGAAGCCTTATGGTATTTGAAGTTCTTTCATTCATTTGCTTAGGTTGTCAAATTATGGTAACTTTGATGATCCGGTTGCCTTATTGCCCCAAAATATCTCTCTGTGTGTGCTTTTCCTTTATGAGTTTAAACAACCCTGATTATAAAACATAGTCCAGTCACCACAGTATATGTAGAATTCTTTCTTTGCTTTTTTTTCTGTCAAACTGGCCACATCAAGGCATAAGAAGAAAGTACCATTCACTGGGAAAAGGATTTTAATTAATTGCAAGATTAAAGTATTGTCATGAAAACAGATGAAGAGCCCTCATGGGCCCATACTGTATTTCCAAAGCAGTAGTTGTAGACAGAATGACTGTTTTCTAAGAGTGCTTCTATTATATTTCACAGGAGGAGGAGGGGGAGCTAAACTAAGAGAATACTACACATTTGCACAGTTAATCATTCAAACTTCAGGAAATGGCAACATTTGGGGTTTACATTTAATCTTAATCTTGCTCCCTTGGGCCTATGCAATATTATTCAGTCTTTAATTATGTGATTGATTAAAATTTCACAGACCAAGTAGTGCCAGACCCTAAGGCTTCTTCCAAATTTGTAGAAACAAATGATATATCACATAATGTTCTTTTTATAGTAATGTTTTCAGCAATCCATTAATTCAGTGATTTGCAAATAATGATCTGTAAGCCACTGGTGGCCTGAGGTAGTACACAAGGAGGTCTCCAAAACTATGCCTTATTCAGTGCCAGAGCCTGCTCGGCAACCTGCCTATCTGCATTCATCACCAGCTAGTTGCCCAAACAAGGACCAGCAGTTGTCATTGTAACTAATTCTCAGTAATGGACCAATGACTGAAAACAGTTAATTGAAGCTCATGTGTAATTCAACTAGTAACATGAACACTTCATAACAAAAACATGAATACTTCATTACAAAAGCAACCGGTAAATTAAGACTTAACCACTGAAAACTTTGTAAAGACAATTTGGTGATCACAAAATCTACTTCCATATTGCTCAGAGAGAGGCAGGACAAGCAATTGACAAAAATCATCTGGTCATAATAATGTGACGTTGTACAAAATTTATGGCAGACCTGTGGTGGAACAGTTATGATCATGTGTTCCTGCTTGCAAATATTTCACATTGCAGTTATACATAACCCACATGAAAAACATAAATCAGCTCTTAGATTATGTGCAAGTATATACAAGAGGGAGAAAGGCTTTAAGTCATTTTATTCTGCTTATCACTGAAAACACATCATTCAGGGAGAGAAATTCATTTTACTAATGACTATTTTGTAAGTCATGATTTGGAAGGGAAAAGTTGTATTGGGATAAACACTACTAAAGTATCAACTGTGTGCAGTGTAAAGGAGATTACTACTATATATGTGAAATAAGTTTCTCCTAAATGTAAGACTATTCACTGCTCTAATCACAAACTAGTTGACCACTGTGCCCCCACCCACTAACCCCCAAATATCTCCCTGCTATCAATTCAGCACCGAGTTGCGCATTCTGATGTCAGAATTTGGAAATGTTCCATCTTCCCATGGACTGTTGAAGGAAGCACACTTTCAAAGTTCAAATACTATGAATGGCTATATTTATTATAGGAGAACAAAACAAACCACAAAGCAAACAGTTCATACATAGAAACTGCTGTATACAACAAACATCTTCCAGGGTCACAGTTTGCTGGCAGAAGCCCCAGCTCCAACTAGAAACGCATTTGAATGTAGCTGTTGTAGCTTGAAAAGACCCTGTTTCACAGAAAATCTTACTGTTAAGTAGATTTCTATTCAAACAGACCCCCGTATGATCCATTTCATCTTGTCCTGCTCTTCTCTTACTCCATCAAATGTCAATCCTTATCAAGCAAACAGGGTTTCCTTTTCTATTTCTGTCTTGCTATCAGGTAAGCTTTACATAACACTCCGTGTTGAGGGATCTTTCAGGCTATCTTAACCAATGGATCAGCTTGTCAAGAACCACAGTAAAAACTGGGAAAGTTGAGGTGCTTTAGATCCAGGCAACTTTTTTCTCCATTTATTTTGAAGCGCTCAAATTCATTTTATGGACTTGTTCAAAGATTCTTACCGGGTTTTACCTCCACAGATGAGCAATAAAACTGTGAGTTTGGGGTATATGTCTGTTCAGTGGCAAGCGTGAGGAAATATGCCCTGCTTTCCCACACAGAATTATGGATGCTGTCATGTGGAAAGGACTTCCCAAAAGTTTTTGTGCTGAAGAAAGCGATATTTTTATTGTAATAATGAGGCCTCTGAAGACATTCCTTGTGATTTCGAGGAGAATGTTAAGTAATGTGGTTTGCTCGGTGATATATTCATATCAAGGTCACAATACTAGAATTGTTCATTCCAGTACAAGATATCAGTATTTCTTCCAAAGTTCTGAATTATGGTGCAAGCATTTTGACTGATGAGAATATAAGTCCTCACTCTTGATAATTTTTCTCTATTCTTCACTGGAAGACATCAATATTGTACTAATAGGAACATTTAAAAACACAATCCATATGCTGCAGCAATTTAATGAGGAACACTGCACCAGATGTAGCCAAGGAATGCATAGGAATCCATTTTCAGCTGTCTGTTAACCTGACTCCTTTGGCCTTCTAGCTTACAAGTACAATATGCTTGTTGACTTTCAGGGCACTGAAAATAAAGTTTGGTGAGAAATGTCTTCTGACCTATAACTCAGTCTCTCCATTGTTAGACTAAATACCAATGCCTTGGTATGAAAGCAAAAACGGCACTACTATCTCTGTCCTTGAAATATTGTCAAGAGATTTCTATTGAAGAAAATTCTTGAAGAGCAACTTTGAACTAAGAAGCACCCTGTGTGACACAGAATACAAAAGAAAGAGTACACAATTACTTGAGAGTCATTTTGATGTAGTTGTTAGGATATTAGACTAGAAATTGGAAAGCTGTGAATTCCCCACCTTAGGTACAAAGTCATCTGGGTGACCCTAGGCCAGTCACGTCCTCTCAGCCCTAGGAAACAGATAATGGCAAATCACTTCCAAAATCTTGCCAAGAAAACTGCAGGGGTTTGTCCAGGCATTTGCTAGGAGTCAAGATTTACTTGAAGACACGTGATCATTATTGGATTATATTTTTGGTACAAAAATAATATAGGCTTTTAAAATGGAGAGGATAGAAAGGCAACACAAACATAAAATAATCTTATTTGCTGAAAAACACAAAAATTCCTATTTTCTTGAGGACAAAAATGGGAGAAAGGTTGTTTAATTTATTTAGTGAACAATGATCATATAAACTTTGAAAAATTATACTTTCTCCCTCTTCTTTCACATTTCTGCTTTTAAGGTAGTCTGAAAACCAAAAACATTATACAACGTTAGGGCATCAGCACAAAGTCTATCACTGTAACCTGAACTATACCATTACTCATTTCCAATTTGGAAATGTTAAACTATACCAGAGGTGAAAGTTGAGCTTGCTAAATCTCTCTGCATATGTGGAAATTGGATTTGGGTCTACTAAAATTTTATGGATGATTTCTAGTAAATCAGCAATCTAGGTGGAATGAATTCCCAGTATTCTTTTAAGAAGCTTGTCTTTGGAAGAAGCTTTTAAAAATTTGCTTATTTTCATTACTTAAGAATTTATAGACCACCACTCAAAACAAATGTTCCTCAAGAAAAACTTAGAGAATGTTTTAAAATTAAGTTTCTAAAAATGCACACTAAAAAAGCAGAAGACAGATTATAAGAACATCTTGAAAATAGATGGTATACATAGTAAAACAAGTTAAACAAAGGATTAAAATTAATCACTCCATTATAGAAACTAAACCAGGAAAAACAAGATTAATACATGACAGGAGAAACAGCTAGGAGAAGAAAATAAGATAGATCAAATTAAACTCATCTAATATCCTCCATTGAAGCCGAAACAATACTGAATAAAGTCACAACAGAAAGGAGCACATAAAACCTAACTAAATGGTTTCTTAATTTATTAAACTAAGTTTAGTAGATGACACCCAGGACACAAAACAGATTGGGAACTAGTGATGGTTCTGTTTTCACAGCTGGAAGATGTATTCATTTCTTTTCTCTCCAAAGATCCTATGAAACAAGATCCTCAAAATATCCTCTATTTTGAGATTAATTTCAAACTGAAGTTCAGATCGGATAACAATATAGTCAACATGTTGGACTTTCCTCTTTATCCTCTGTTTTTTATTGGTTGGTTGGATTTATGTGGGGGTGGGGTGCATGGGTGTGTGCTTTTGCCTCTTGCCTGATAAAGAATCCTGGAGAGCTCAAAAGCTTGTGCATCATTTTGTGTCATTTTAATTAGAGTAATAAAGATATTGACTAACTGTGAATTTTGGATATCTGAGTGTAAGATTAAAAACACTCTATCATCAGATTGCAAGTAATGTCCTATGCAAAGAATTAGAGCTGTATTTGGAACTGAGGAGTCACCTTCACCATTATTAACAGAAATAGCTTGCATAAAGGAGGCTTATGGTCAAAGGACACCCTTTGGATCAATAACTCCTTTGCACTTACACAGAGTCAAAGTTATTTGTTTGCCTTTTCCTGTGAAGTTGCTTCTGCATGACAGTCTGGGTTGGTTTTTTTTTAAGATTCCTAGCAAGAACTCCAGAGGACTGCTCAGCTGTTTCATGACAAACTTACAGTTATGCAATTAATTAAAAAAAATCCTCTTAGCAATATAAAAATCTTCCCAGCTGCTCAAGCTCCAAGCAGGACACATCCTCTTGGGCAGCTGGCAAAGTCTTTAGGGACTTTTTCACAACATCAACTTCGTTGATAAGAATAACACTGCGGGAGACAATAGTTAAGCCCTTGTAAAACAGTAAGCAGTTTAAGCATGCTTTTACTGGAGAGTGCGAAAAAGCAACCATTCTCAGTCAACTGTATCCAGGGGAACTCAGGATATCAGCATCTCCTTTGAAACTTTTAGGAATGAGTCTCACTCTTAAGGTCTTTAGCAGTCTGCAGTGTTGACTCAGGGCATATTCGTTTCATCGACTTCAATAAATAATGCAAGAGAACATAGCAAATGGCTGTGCTGTGCTGTGTTTTTTTTCAGCACCTCTTAAAAGCCTCTGAATTCTTTCTCACTCCATTTTCTGTCACCAGTTAACATTACCATACGACATGTACAGAAAACGGGCCGTCTCATAAAAATCAAAAACGTGTCCTTGTCTAGAAGTGATTTGTCTTATCTAATATGGTCTTTTCTTAAACTGAGGTGTAGGCAGGGAGTAAGAACCATTCTCAGTGGAACTGTTCTTTTGATACATGTATTAAACCAGGGATGGGGAACAATGGTCCTTTTTTGACTTGTGGACTTCAGCTTTATGCACTTTATGATTATGAATGTATCTTATTATTGTAATAACAGTTTGCCATTTGTAGCTTGTATGTAAGTATAGAGCATGTACACCGGAGACAAATTCCTTGTGTGTCCAGACACACTTGGCTAATAAATTCTAATTCTAAATATAATATCTGTCTCTATGCAATATTAGAGAAATAGCTTATTGTCAACTCTTATCCTGCTTATTACAATGGCGGAGGATATTGTCTCACGTACAGCTTCAGAGCTTCTGAGTAAATATAAATGACAGTCAATGTTTCCAGTGCTGAATGTAGGAAAACATTGCTTCCCTTACATGGATCACTTTCAAGTGTGGCAGGAGAGAAAATGAGTTCGTGAAAGAAGATAGAAACGGTTAAAGGTTAAAGTTCCTCCCGTAAATGCGTGCTACTCATGTCTGACTCTAGGAACAGTGCTCATCTCTGTTTCTTAAGTCGAAGAGCCAGCACTGTGTGAAGACATCCCCGGGGTCATGTGGCCGGCATGACTGAATGCCCAAGGTGCACGGAACGCTGTTACCTTCCCACCGAAGTGGTTCCTATTTTCCTCCTTGCATTTTTACATATTTTTGAATGGCTAGGTTGGCAGAAGCTGGGACAAGTAACAGGAGCTCACTCCATTATGCAGTGCTAGCATAATCTCAGCAATGCTGATTCTACAGTAGCTGCATGAATGTTTCCAGTTCCTATGCAGGTGTACGAGTTATATATTGTTCCTGGATCAACTGTTGTGCATTGCCAAAATGTGGCAATTTCTTAGCAGCTATGATCCAACTAACTGTAGTTTGCTCCCTTTTTTGTCACATTAATAGCAATATTGGTAGTCTTCCTACAGATCTGATTTAAAGCACATTTTATGACACACAATGACATATTTAGAAGCTGGACCTGATGGAAGCTGAAGCACATTAAAAGTCTGAGAAGTTTACAAGTAATTCTTCCATGATCTTCACAGTGGCATCTGTGGGACCCAAACGAAATGCAACATAGCAGCAAGCACAGGCAACAAGCACTCATACATACTGTTATGTCCCAAGGTTTCCTGGATGACTAATACCTCCATTGATAAATCCGGAGGAAGTCAGACTCTCCGTCTTCAGCCTGGACAAAGTGTGGGAACTTAGGACATTCTGATTGGTTGAGAGTTGTCTCATTAGGGTATATAAAGGCTATTGCACAGCCCAGTTTCACCTTGCAAAATGTAACTTACTTATTTTAATTGTAAATAAGTGTTCATGTTTTTAAGACTGTCTCCATTGTCTGATTGAACCAAGAATTCAAAACACATACATACATTTATTCAGAATTAAGCAGATCAACCCTTACTCTTCCTCCTCCTCTCCAGATTTCAGACTTGAATTTGACTCATACCTTTAATCTTCAACAGTATTAGTGAAACAATTATAAGAGCACATTAAAGCCATGTAAAAGTTTGAAGGGTGGATGATCAAAGGAGGCAGATATTTAAGAACAAGATAGAAGACTGGCTTTGAGATTCAAAGCTTTTTTGTGCTCTAATCATTTCACTAGCATTCATAAATCTTTAACATCCTTTTTTCAACTCTTTGAATTTTATGTATTCAATTAATTTCAACATAATGTGTTCTAATACATTATGTGCATTGAAGTCATGGAGGAGGCCTACAAAAGGCATGCAGGAGACAAGTATTTCCACATGGCAAGCAAGATACATGGTAGATAACCTTCACTTTTATGGAGGTCCCACTGCACAAAATAGAAGAAATTCTGAGCAGATTATGCCCTATTTATTTTATGACTTTGTTTTTTAATGCTATTTTATTAATCAAATTTACAGTATATGACTGCCCATCTCACGGTAAATGAATCCGGGTGGCATACAACAATCCAATACAAAAATAAATCTAAAAGTCATTACCTAAAATCATTATAAATAATTATTAATACTTTAAAAACTATAAATGCAGAACTAAACATAAAAAGAAAAGTAAATGGAGGGATGTTACTAATAATGTAGTCAATTCATGAATTCACCTGTCCTCGGGTCCTCAGGCCTGTTGGGGCTAATCAAGTTTTGGGGGACCTTTGAAAACTCCAGAGTAATGATGACCACCTGATCTATGGGAGAGAGAAGATTCTCCAATGTGAGTGTCATAGCAGAAAAGGCTCACCACTTGATAACTGCAACTGTGGAACCCATAACATGCCCATTCTGTTGAATCTGGTGGGATGGTATTTAGGAAGAGATGGACCTTTCCAGTCCCATGCATGAGGGCTTTTCAGCACCTTGAATTAGACTTGGAAACAAATTGGTAAGCAATGCAGTTCACGCAGGTGAGGCATAATGTGCTTGACTCTACCATATATCATAGCATCGACTCATGTCAATGCTTTTTGCATCAGATGAAGTTTTCAGATACTCTTCAAAGTCATGTAATGGGCAGGACACCAGGGTGTGAATGACCATAAGTTGAGCCCTTTGATATATAGTTCATGAGATATATGCCCTGAATCAGCTTTTCTTTTGGTCTAATCTGATAGCCAAACTATTAGATTAAAATGAAGAGGGTACCTCTCATGAGAAATCTGACCCAAATAGTTCTCTGTAGTATTTATTTCTTTTCTTTCATCAAATAATATCCATAACAGGCTACACAGATGTCAAAATCTCTGTACAGTGCATCCTCATGGCATATGCAAATAGAATAATCACATAATGATGTCACGATGCCTGATGTGAGACATTTGAATGACAATGATAGAATGTGTTTGTTGTTCTTTACATACCATGTCAGCAGCCTATGACTTTTAAAAAAGAGTTACTGTAGGTCTCTGATGCAGACCAGGACCAGAGCATCATTAACATTCAGATGTAAATTAAAATTGAATTGCACTGAGGAATTCTGGGAGCCCTCTGAAGATGGCCGCGTTGAAGGAGGCGATGTGAGTTGGAGGTCCATTGGGAACAGGTGTTTTCCGCGTTTTCCGGGCATGCCAGACTTCTCCGCAGCTGGGTGAGCCCGGTTTCAGCCAGGGGGACTTCGTCCCCACCTATGTGGGGTTGTTTTGCCCCGGTTACAGTGTGTGGGGGGCTGTTTTTTGTTATCTGAAGCTCCCCTGGGGAAGGAGAACAGCGGCGTGTGGACGGGCGCCATGGCAGCGGTGCCGGCAGATTTTTGGTCTCCATGGTTTCCACAGAGCGCAGGAGTCGGCTGGGAGCGCTGAGCGAAGCCCGAACAAGCCAGGGGAATTTTCCTCCCCACCACGGAGGATTTTTTGCCTCAGTTACAACAGAGGCGAGCCTTTTTTCATCTGAGGCTCCCCCCCATCCCCCGTGGGATGAGGAGCGGCAGTGACGAGACGGCCGCCATTGCGACGAAGTCACCGATGTTGGCTAGTCCGACTTCCGCGAATGGTGAGAAATGCTTGAGGGAGCAGAACTGGCAACCTATTTGGACATTTTGGGAGCACATTCACAGCGAGCTTTGGGCAATTCGATCAGCCCAGGCGTATGGCGGCGGAGTGAGTGTGGTGAATGCGGTGGACTGAGCAGGCCGGGTGGCGACCCCCCCCATGGATATTCTAGTGGGGGTTATGTGGATGGCTGGGCCGCCGAAGAGGAACATTAGTGGCAAAATGGAGGTGGTGCTGGTGGCGGCGAGACGAAGACCGTTGGCCTCTCTTCTTATTCTAAAGACTGGGAAGGGGCAGGTGTTTGTTGAACTAAGAGGCGCCTTTTTAGGCTGGTTTTTTTTTTCCTGCCTCTTTTGCCTTTTGCCTGGATCTGAGGAGGTGAAGAGGGCCTTGATGGGTGGGGCTTACCACCCCTTCTCACTGCTGCCCCTACTGCTTGGACTTAGACTCTGTCCTACCATGATGCCTATTCCATCATCTCCCGTTTTGAGGCCCAGTCTGCACCTGGCTGGCTTTCTATCTTTCCTCGCAAATGTGCCTTGTATGGTTGCCTGTTTATTTATTTATCCTTCTTGTTTTTGTTTTCTGATCTCCTTGAGATGGAAGGCTATTACATCTACTACATCTGGAGGATTATTCCATCTCTCCCCTGGACTATAGGCCCTGACCATCTGGGCCTCTCGGAACTTTGGACCCTGTTCCCAAATTGTTTTTCATCTTTGATCCTAAATGTACTCCACCAACTACCTCAGAGCACTGCGAGAGTCCCCCTTCTTGTAGGCTTGGCCTACCTCATTATCTAGGGCCTTCCTCGATGACGGGTCCTGGAACCCCGAGAGGTGGCATGCGGCGAAAGCCAAAATTAAATGTAAATATAAACTGAAGAGTTTTTTAAGGTTTTTTTTAACAAGGGTTTTAAGGGGTGGGCAGATTCTAAGGAGAGCTGGAGGGTGTAAGGGGCCTTCAAGTAGGCACGGGCACGGCATGAGAGCATCGGAGGACGGAGGGGGGGCACGGCATGAGGGTGAGGTAACAAACATTGCTGTTATGTGTGGGAGGGGCAGATATGGCGGGAGCAGGGGGCCAAATCATGTAAGGGGCATGCGTCCCCGCTGTATACAAGCGGTGGCGCGTGCCGACCCCTATGGCTCATCCTGTGATCTGGGTGGTACAGGCATCCAGGCCCGG
>JANHFO010004410.1:84798-95039 GCA_032468095.1 Pareas carinatus
TTTATAGTATATTGGGCTGGTGCAACAGCCAATCAACAAGGGAACCTGGACAGTCTCTGAACTGTCTGAGCAGTTGGGAGGGCGGGAAACTGCTCCCAACATCTGCTGAACACTTAATTAGGTCAGACATCCAGGAGCCTTGCTTGACCAGCAGATTCCTAGGATCCAACACCCACCATTGTATGTTGTCTTACTTTCTGATCCAAGCAAGTTCTGAGATTAAACCCCTAGTTGATGGGATCACATTCCTTAACTTTATTACTTTGCTTTTATTTATTTATTTTGCAAAAAATTATATTGCCGCCTACTCACTCATAGCAACTCACAATGGCTGCCAGGAAATAAAAATGCAACATATAAGAAATAAAAATAATAAATAATAATAAAACAATAAACACACACACCAGCGACAACACACACTCATATAAGGCCCTTTAATGGATTCCCTCCTACTATGGGTTCTGGGTTTTTGCTTATTTCTTTTTATTTAAAAAAAATCATTTTTATTGATTCTCAATCATCTATACAGTTAGCAACAAAAAAGATCAATGGCACCTACAATACATTTATATAACATTTTGTTATACTGGTATATTATTCAGAACATTTTTTATATATTATATACAAATCCACCAATTATTTATTGTTTGTTTCAAGTTACTTTACTGTATTTTAGGACTATAAGCCTCCAGATCTGAGGTTACTTGTTAGAAAATTCACAAATTAATCATGTACTGTTTCCGTGATGTTACAAAACCGCAATGTTACTATTCCAGTTTTTATCTTTTAAGATATTCAAACCCTTTCCAATTTTATTTTTTCTCTTTCTCTCATTTCATCCTTCTCCTTTCCTTTTCTCCTGTCTCCCCTTTCTTATCTTATTTACTGAACCCTTCCATCTCTAACCTAACTTTCCCCCTCTTACCCTCTCAACTCTTACCTTCCTCTTTCTCTCCATTCACTCTCTCTTCTTCTTTTAACCTTTCCTCCTCTCCTTCCTTAACCTTACTTACTTAAACCCTCTTTCTCTACCTTACTCTATCTTTCTATCGCTAGTCAAGATTAGTTATTTCTAACTTCTTCAAAAACAACCAAAAGCTTCTCAACTGCTTGAAAGACCCTTTAAAAATTCATCACACGCCTTTTGAGAATATATATTATCCCCATGAATTCCTGCAGCAGATCTTTATTTTCTAACTATTTTTCTAACAATATTAATCACATTTGTTTTAATGAAACCTCTTCTCCGAGCCCCTATAAAAGTATTATCCCGGCTAGTTCGTGAATAATTGCACCAGACACTGAACTGTAGCTCCTGAACACAACAGCTCCTTAAAATCAAAACAATGCTATCAAACACCATCTTATCCTTCACCCTAGGCTCATTGCCACTCACTGTTTATCATGCCTCGTGCCTCTGAAATCTTAAAAGAAGAAATAAAATAAAACAAGAATACAAACCGTTGGAACTCTTCACATACATATCCTGCCAAGCAGAAAAGCAGCTCTAGTTCCTGGCCTTTTTTTGTTTTGTTCCCCAAACACAGGCTTTTGACATCAAACAACTGATCCCACAACATTACAATTTGTTTTCTCTGTTGCAAGTTGTTTATGTCTTTCCCTGACAATGGCCATTTTGAAGTACAAACAGTGTGAACTGTAAGCAATTAGTAACCAGGAAACACAGGATGGGTTTCACTTTGATCTTTCCTATGTAAAGAGGACTGCTGCTCAATGCCTCTTTAAAAACTTGCATGGCTCAGATTTCTACCAACAAGAATCTAAAATGCCACACTGATTGTTTTTTTAAGCTTCTTGACCTCAAGGATGCAAAAATGAAGTCAAAGTACAAGATAACAAATTGTGTTAAAAGCAATGTAGGTGTAAGCATAAAATTCATATAAAGAACTTGGTGTGTATGTGAAAGAGAGAGGGGGAAGGGAAGGAGGGAGGGAGGGAGAGAGAGAGAGACTCTTCACATTTGGAAAATCAGTGCTGCAAGAGTTGCACCTTAATACTTAGAATCATATTTCAAACGCTGTGTAATAGCCATTGAATGATTAAGAAAGCAGTGGTCTTTTTTAACTTGGTTGCAAAAGTAAAACAAATTACCAAGAAGCAAAGCTCCCTGTGGAATGGCCTTTATTGATCGTGTTGGTGGTAGTCACAAATAGATATCCATACCACATAACATTTGTGTGTTTTTTACAAAAGCTTTTTTCATAATTAATCTATTTATATAGTTGCAATTAAGACATGAAAGATGCTACAAACACCCACTGAAGATAATTCAGCTTAAAAGTCTGACAAATGGCCCCTCTCATTATGATTTAGTTTGTGCATGACAGATTGGTTAGCAGCTTAAAAAAGAAAGAGTCCCTCAGCAATTCGTTGCTCTTATGGAACCTTAGCCAAAGGAACTCATTCCATCCAAGCTTAATGAGTTTGCTTCCCAAATATTATCTCCTTCACCCATACATATTTTACTTAGCCACTTTTTAAAATAATATTGTGGATCAGTTTTTTTCACCTTTCGAGTGCCCAGCAGATTGTACCAGAAGATGCCTCTGTTCATTTAGGAATCCAAAACATAGCTGCATTTTTTTCAAAAGTGCTAAGTTCTTATTTTGCTCACATTGGCAAGTTACCAGAGCTCAGCATGTGGCATAAATGCAATCTAATTGCAAGTGCTAAGCTACAGACTGACAGAGGCCAAGGGAATCATCTCATATTTGATAATTATTTGGTATACAATTCATCTAAAAATCAATATTATTAACCCAAGGGAGAAGCTTGTTTCATTGTAAAAAAATATTTATACAACAGATGTCATTGAAGGAATCAATGGTTTAATATCTAAGTCCTTTCAGATATTACTGTAGAACATTTTCCTAAACCTGTTTGTCCACATGACCTGACATTTGTCTTCAAGTTATGTCACCCAGATAGGCAAATTATTTGTGCAAATGCCTTTTGGGTTCAGATTTAGCTCTGCTTTTTTTCTCAGCCTCTGTTCATTTAGGGAAACAATCAATAACAAAAGATTTTTCTGCATTATTGAACAAAATTCAAAAGAAATTCTAGAAGTAGAAAACAAAATTCAACCATCCTTTGTCCAGTGTATAGAAATGCTGACTGGAATCTTCTGTCCTCATTGCCTTTTTCTCTCCCTCCACTATTGTTTCTGTTCTGAGTCATTTTTCAGTGGTTGTTAGAAAGCCCCACAAAGGAGGGAGACAGGTCCTGCCAAAACTATTCCAAACTATCTGGGTCTTGACGTTAAACAATAGAAACTGTTGAGTAACCACCACCTACTTCAAGAGGTGAGGAGAGGAAAAATTAAGAAATATGCAAAAACTGATAAATAAGCAGTAAATGATCAGTTTGATATCTGTTATTTCTGAATGCTATAATAAGTAAAGCAAGACTCTAGGCCAGGGGTCCCCAATCCCCAGTCTGTGAACCGGCACCAGTTCACGGTATACCGGAAACCAGGCTGCACAAACAAGTGAAAGCCCATTCACAGGATGGAGGCAGCGCATGGAACCACACCCCTTCCAATCTGCGGAAAAACCTCTCTCTCCATGAAACTAATCCCTGGTGCTCAAAAGCTTGGAGGCCGTTGCTTTAGGCAGACCAACCAGTCTAGAGAAGTCCAAGCAGAGCTGTGCATTTTGTGGCATCTTCAGGAGGGGGACCAAAAGGTCAGGATGTCAGTCAATCAAAGCCTCTTCTCTTTGTGCATGCATACAATGCCAATGCATATACAGATAGTCATTGCTGTTATGTTGCGTGGGAGGAAGGCAGACAATGGACACACATGAGGTTAAACCAACATAACCTTTTTTCTAGGAAACGTGAACCAAGACAACGGTACACAAGTCCCATGTCCCTTTAAATACTATATTCAAGGCGCCTCTTTGCTCACCTCCCATTGCTTCCCTTAGTACATGTCTCTGCCGCCAATGGCAGCTCACAGTTTTCCCGTGCTCCCAGCCACAGACATCATAGTTGCCTACTAGTTGGGAGCAGAATTTCTATTGCTAAGCAAGTGGTTATTAAGTAACTCTCACCTGGTTTTGCTACCTTTTGTTTCTGTTTGTTGTTAAGAGAGTCACTGTAATCATTAAGTGAATCGTGCTGTTGTTAAGTGAATCCAACTTCCCCCATTGACTCTACTTGTCAGAAGCCAACTAGAAAGATCGCACATGGAGACCCCAGGACTCTGCAACTATCATAAATTCATGTCAGATGATGCCAGACTTTAATCATGTGACAGTGGAAATACTTCAATGGTTGTAAGTGCAAGAACTAGTCATAAGTCACTTTGAATAGTTGCTAAATGAATGATTATAAATCAAGGACTATCTGTTCCAAAGGTACAGTTATTTGATCACACTGTGCCGGCCATTCTTATTGCTATTTTTTTATTTCTCCAACCCCATCTATAGGTAAAGATATATATCATTGCAATTTCAGAATACTATTGATGGGACAGAATTAAATTCTACTGCAAATGAAGCAATGGCAGTCTGGTCATTTCAGAATACTGTTAAAGGGAGTAACCCTGTTATGCCTCATCTTCCCCAAATATAATAGTGGTGGTCTGCTCTCCTCTCTTGTATCTTGTTGGAAACATGGAGAAAGGTAGATTTTAGGAGCAGGGGATGAAAATAATTTGGCGCTAACGGAGAACAGAAGTGTATAGGAAAAAATGAATATGGGTCAGGCTTGTTAATAACAAGGGAGGTGACATCTGGTTACATCTATCACAAGCCACCCACAAGACAGTGGGAGATAAAATGCTATAGATTTTGCACATCTAATCTTTTTTATAAAATTTGTCGGCCACCAGTTGGATACATTTGTTAACTGCATGAACACAAATGGCATATCCAGTCAGGCAAGACATTTTCTTCATTCATTTTCTACACAGTGAATAAAAATGTTACAATGGCTAAAGGAAAAAGGGAAAATATTTTTAGTACATTTCCTTCTGCTGGATCAGAGACCAGTTCTAGTTTACCTATTTACATAAGCCTGTCACACCTAAGAAAACTATTCCTTTCCCAGAACAAAACCCCTGATTCTTTCCCATCCTAAAAGAAAGGAATATTGTTCATGTTAACAAAGGCAGAATGAAAATGACCAATGGCAGCAGAGACCCAGCTCCATCTTATTGTCAGAAACAAACCTAATAAGGAAAAGATCAACCATATAACTTAGCAAAAGTCCCAATGTTCTCTGTAATTTGGGGACATGAGTCAAATTTTATTAAGATTTCACTACTCATTAACAAGAACACAAGAACTATTTCTGCACTACTATTATCTCTAAAAGCCTGGCTTTTCTTAACAATTTTTTTAAAAAACCTCTTTATGTAGGCAAAACTTACCAGATTTCCCTACATGGTTCTAAAATCCTAATCAGAGTCCAAGAATTTTCTGCTTCACAATTCAAAATTCTTATAAAAGGACTTACCATTTTATTGTTTTCTATTCCTCTATTTTTGCAAGTTGGAACAAAACAATCATTGTCTCAATTAAGTGTGTGAACTTCCTCCTTAGAATTTATTTATTTATTTTATTTATTTATTTACATTTGTATACCGTCCTTCTCCCCAAAGGGACCCAGGGCGGTGCACAGCCATATAAAAACAATAAAACAATTATTGTGCACATATTTTTGCCTTCCATGACCACAGAAGACCAATTATTAAGAAGGAAATGAACAGAACTAGTATATTATTCTACTTTGGACATTACATGAACTGTGGAAGAGGAGACTTAGTTGTGAATTGTAACTTCTACCTAGAACAGTTGTGAGATTCATATCCTAGTAGTCACCTTGCACCTTGAATAAAATATTCAGAATTCAGTAGGTAGCAACCCATAACTAAATCTCAGCTTCTAAATATACAACCTGTTCTCCCCAAAATCTACTTAGGAGTCAGTTGTCCCAAGTGCTACAACATTATGAGGGCACCACAACAATGAGAAAAGTATATTCCATCTGGCAGGAAGCCTCTATTGAATAAATGATTTTGCTTTAGTGAGAGTTGTCTGTCCAAATGTGAGTAAGGAGGCACAGGAGAATAATTAACTGTAGCAATTGAATGTGTTGACTGACTATGTTGGAGAAGGTGAGACCTTAACATCCATAATTTTTGCCTCCCATAAAGAGTTGCTGAGTAGGAATATATTCATAATGGATCAAAGACATCTGTTTGTTTGTTTCCTTCTGAACGGTGCTTTTTGAGCATTAATATCTAAAGGACTGGGAGTTACCATCAAAAGACTGAATGGGTTGTTATTATTATTATTATTAAAAAGATGAAATCACTTTGTAGGCTATTAGTGCCTCTCATATTAAAATCATATCGGGGAGAATATGATGTTAAGATTTCAAATGTGATTAACCTATTGCCTCAGCATACATCATACTAATAACCGCTTGTATGGAAGATGGTCTGATATTAAAAAGAGCAATGAATAATTAGAACTGGGTCAATCCAACTGTATTTTAAGGTTAAAATGAAGAATTCCCAAATCATGCATGAAGACTGCCTCCCCAATCATTTTGTCCCAGGAAATCTGAACATCATTTGTTTTATAGTTGGCTGAGGTTTATATTCAATCAAATAATTTCAAATGGAACCATGATGAATATACTTTCAAATGAAAGAAAAGAGGTCTGCAATATAGTTTCTAGAAATAACCCTCGCTGACTGAAGTGCCTAAAGCACCTTGGATTTAGACTGCAAAGGGTTGGAATGAAACAACAGAACTCACTCTGCCAAATAAAGAATGCATTGCTATACAAGGCATTCACATTTTTCTGATATTTAATGGTAACAGTAAAGAGCTTCTTCTCTCGCTTTCAGGAAAGAGGGATGGGAATGAATAAAATAAAACCTCACCTAAAGATATCCATTTTTTCCATGATATTCATCTTGTATGGTTCATTAAATCCTGAGGAAAGCAGCTATTTAATGCATGAATATTTAAATAAGTTAGTGTTCCGTATTGTGTAGCTATTGTGTGATGCTTAATTAGGCACCAGTTTTTCAGATATGGTAACACGGAACAAATGACAAGCAGACTTGGGGTAAAATAGAAAGGTATTAAGTATTTAGAGAATATATCGGAAAGAAATAGCCACAGGATTAAAAATTAGGGATATGACCTTGACAACTTGATGTCTGAAATCGTATTCTCTCTTCGCTCCATATTTCATAAGATGCCATCCTTCAAAGGTAGTCCCATCTAATTTCTTCTCTGCTGTGATTCATTATTATAATTTTTGGGTCAGGTTAGATCATCTAATGGAAATTCTGTGTGAGAATTATTAAACTGATTTGTGTGAATCTATGATATTACGGGATATAAATCTTTTAAGTGATTGCTAGTATCTTTATCACTTAAGATGAACCCTCTGAAGAGAAAAAATCAATATTCCTGTATGTAATATTTGTCTGTGCTCTTATCTATGTGCTTTTACCCACAATAAACCAAAAGGTGCAGAACTTTTAAAGCAAAAAGCCCCAAGAATTTGACGAATAGGCCACATCAATTATTGCAGCATACTGAACACAGGAATAGTGGAGTTTTTTAGCATACTGAAACATTTACTGTAAACTCAGCTGTTGCACCCTCCTTAAATTGATTTGCAAGAGAGATCATGGATAGGCATATACTGAATACCAACATAGATCTTGGTTTGGTCCCAAAAGTACACAGTTCTTTTTTATCAGATCAGTTGACATTCTTCCAAAAGGGTGTAATCTGCAGGTTCCTTTCTAAATGAATGGACTAGTCCAGTAGCTTCCAACCTTTTGGGCACCAGGGGTCGGTCCCATGGAGAAAGGTTTTTTTCATGGATTGAAGTGAGTATGGTTTTATGCGCTGTCTGCATTCCCTGAATGGGGCTTGGCTTGTCTGTGCGGACCGGTTGCTGGCATGCTGTGGACTGGTGCTGGTCCATGGACTGGGCTAGTCAATTTGTTCATGTCAGGATAATGTTAAACATTCTACAGAGCAATTTTGTTTCTACTGAACATCCCTTTACATTGCTAGTGTCAAATTATGACATGAAGTAGAATTTGGTGAATTGTATTTAATTTCGTGCTTTGGCTGTGTAAGTGTACCTGTGTATAAGTAGTAAAAAAATCTCTACACAGCTTGTCTTCTCTATCTCAGACATGCTGAAAATTAGATCTAAGGGAAAAGGCCAAGGTGGAGAAGGTAAAGGAGACTGAGAGAAAGAATATCTTGTCCTATAAAATCTCAAACCCACAGCAATGGTTCTTTTTAATCATATAGATGAGGATGTCTATGTGGAAAAATACATGTTGCTCTTAGATCATATAAGGCAATGATGACAAACCTTTTAGAGACTGAGTGCCCAAACTGCAACCAAAAAGGCACTTATTTATTGCAAAGTGCCAACACTACAACACGCCCCCCCAATGGCCATCGGTGAGTCCCCCCTGCACACTCCGCCCACCTGTGGCCTACCCCAGCTTCTATAGCCCTCTGTGAGCTATGCTCGCCTCCAATTTCCTATTCTCTCTCATCTTCGCCACAGACTCTGCACTGCCCGCCTTACCCTAGACAGGAGAGAAAGGAAGCGCTCCCATTGAGCTGCTGGGCAGAAGGGCAGATGATGTCAGAAATATCCTCAGATGCACGTGGAGAAGGAAAGGGAAGCCCCACATCTCTCTAGCTTTCTAGTATAGAAATCTGTGATGGGATGATGGCGTATATGCCCACAGAAAGGGCTCTGCGTGCCACCTCTGGCACACATGCCATAGGTTCGCCACCACTTATATAAGGCCTTAAAATAAAAAATAAAGCAAATTGGATTTGCATTCACTTATTTGTGATATTTAAGTTTGACCTTCTAATTTTAAAAATGGGTGCAATACAAAATATCGATGACCAAATTCTAAATGATCAAATTCTAAACATAATAAGTGATCACTGAACAATAAAAGTTATATTAAAAAAAAACTAAATAAAAATGCATTGAATGGTGAAGTATCTAGCATTATCTTCAAGAACCACGTCTTTCACTGTAATCTTCTATCATTTTTTAAGGTGCAGAGAGTTTTGATCTTGATCTTATTTATTATCTATTTCAAAATAAGTACTTGAAGCCAAATGTTGAATCCAATCAGTCTAGAACAAAATGAAAGGAATAGTCTTAAAAAGAGGAGAATCCCAACTATTCCTAAAAGTTTGGTTTGATTATTTTTCACACTTTCAGAATGCTCCTTGCTACTGATTTTCACATTTTGTTTTATATATACTCATAAGGTGAAAAGGGATGTGCAAAAATCTTTTGAATAATGCTCCTACATTGTAGGAAAAGAATCTTAAAATTATAGAATATATAGGCTGGAATGAATTTTAGAAAACATTAAGCCAACCTACTGCATGGTTCAAGAATCCATTACTACAGCATCCGTGATAGACTGCTACTGTTGTTCAGTCGCTAAGTTGTGTCCAACTCTTCATGATCTCAGGAACCATATACCTGACAGATAGCCAACTCCAGAAAGGAATTCATTCAAGTCAGTGTTGTCCACTGTTGAACAGCCCTTCCAGTTAAAAAAATTTTCCTGATACCTTATTAAAATTGACTTGCTTGCAATCAAATTCCTTGTTTCTTGTCTTCTGCATCAGTTCAGAAGAAATTTTGTTGTGTTTTCTAAAAGACAACCTTTTTGATACTCGAAGACAGCTGTTATTACACAATTTTCTAACTAGCCCTATATTTTGCAGGCAATTCCCTTTCTCTCTTCTCTTTGAGCAGGTGCTGAAGCTTCTCCCACTGGCTTTGATCAACTGTTCACGAGCGACAGTTGATAGCATTTTGAAGGAACAGATTTTGAGCAGGAATTTAGGAAAGAAAGTTCCTGTCCTCTCTTTCACTTACACGTTCATTTCTCCAACCCTCATCTGTGTCTTTGAGCAAATTTTGGTCAAATCTCTCACAAGTATAGAGATCACAAACTCAGTATGAAAAAGCAAGACATCAGTTTGGCAACTACCGTGTTTCCCCGAAAATAAGACTGTCTTATATTAATTTTTGCACCCAAAGATGCGCTAAGTCTTATTTTCAGGGGATGTCTTATTTTTCCATCGAGGCCGCCCAGACCCGGAGGTCCGAGGCCTTATTATCGGGGAGGTCTTATTTTTGGGGGATGCCTTATATTTCAGTGAGAGGCAAAACTGTAA
>JANHFO010004411.1:0-14310 GCA_032468095.1 Pareas carinatus
GCCTACCGTCCTTGTCCTACTGTCCCCATTTACTTGTTCTCACTTATATGTTCATATATGTTTTTATTTTATTTTTTTACCCTTTACTATTGTTGATGTTCTATATGCTTGACTACATTAATAATAAAAAAAAAACCTCCTGCCCAATGCAAGACAATGCTGAAAAATATTGGTGGGTTAAGGGCCCTCACTTTTTTGAGGGATAAACATGAAATTAAACAGGAATACTTTCAAGCTGCTTTCTTCCAAGGAACTTGGCACCTCTAAGTTGTATCCATGAAGAAAGAATGAAATGTTTTATGTATTGCAGACAATTCTGGCTGTACCTTGGATGATGGTTTGACATTGTCTTCCCCCACAGAGCTGGTGGTGGTGGTGGTGGTGAAAGGGATGAGACCCACCTATTGTCAGGAATGCTTGCAAACGTCTTTGAAAATTGGGAGATCTCCAAGGCAAAGGCCTCTTTGCCATTTAGGAATCCCTGTTGCACTTTGCTCTCGTGGCATTGATCCTATACGCAGGTAAGCCAATCAATCAAGGATCTCAAAATTTCCTGATCCCTAATGAGAAGCTGTTGAAAGTGATGATCATACAAATGAGGGGGTCCTTGGTGGTCTCTGAGCCTGGTGGTTTTCTTGCAGACATTTCATGACCCAAACCAGGTAACATCATCAGTGCTAGTGACCACCTCTCAAAGTCCAACCCCATGTCCACGTCATGAGAGTGGCAACAAGGCAAAGTAAGGAATTAGTAGGGGTGGCCGAAGTACGGTGTGGTCTTGGGCCACAGATCCATTAAGGCAGCCATGAAAGCCATCCTGGGTCACCCTCAATCAAGCTGGCTAAAGGAGCTCTGGTGAAGTTGCAACAGGCCCAAGAAGCGGGCAGTGGATAATATATTGCTGAAGAAATCATAACAAGATACGAAACGGATTTTCTTCCTGGTGTTACTTACACTAGGAATATTTGATTTAATATTTTAAACATAAACAAGGAAGGTAATTCATGCACAACATGGGTTTCTGGAATTCTCTCTGGCCCTTTAACAGCAGCGGCCACAGGAAACATCTGGACATTGCCCTGTGCAATGACCCAAGATGTTCCATCTGATTTTTTTGTGTCCGCATTTGTGCTCTTCCTCTTGAAGGCTAATCAGTGTGTGTGTGTGTGTGTGTGTGTGTACATTTTGCCTGAGAGGGTCTGATCAGAGCAGGTGCATATGCATTGCCTCTGGATGTGGGGATGATGCTCCTCTCTCACGCCGTGTTTGTGTGTATCGCCCAGTGGAAGATGGGGCAAAGGTTGAAATCAGAGTTGAGCCTTTGCAAGACAAACTCAGCTTTTCTATATGCATTGTGACAAGGCGCATAGGCTCAACATGTCTTGAGCTCCGAAACCAAAGGCAGGGTATGAAAAATAAATAGATTTTGCTTCTCAAAAGCTTCAGTCTATGATGGTGTTTGGCAACCAAGAGTCTTATAAAGTGCTAGAACAGCCATGACATCCTAAGAGGCATCAAATTCTCAGCCCCAACCGGATCTACCTTACCAGCTTAACTTCTGTCCATAAGGTGGCCCTGCTTTGGTGGATGGGGCCAGGCAAAATAACATTTATAGGCCTTACACCTTGCAACCTCCTCTGCTCTAATTCAGCTCGTCCATTGAATGCACGTGGGCAGATTGTGGGATCGTTTCTCACTAGGAAAGTGTCCAGCGCAAAGAATCAGGACCATATGTTAAGTTGCAATTCAAAATATTTATTGCTCACAAACAAGAATAAAGTCAACTAAAATTCAACACTAAATTGGCACTAAAAAGGTCAACAGAATGGAAGTTGGACTTAGGTTTGTGCGAACATAACAACTCTAGGCTGATGACTTATCTCCACCAGCCCCCAGTTCTGCGTGCTGTTCTCCTACAGAACAGCGGCTAATTAAGGGCAGAAATGTGCTATTAAAGATGTCTGCAATTAGACTACTTCAGTGTGAAAAAAATGGTACAGTCACAGCCACCATCTTGACTTTGCTGACACCCCTTCCCCATGCATGCCCCTGGTCCAGATGGGTATCTCTTAACAGGAATCGTTGAACAGGTTAATTTTCTCCTGCCCATAAAGATCAGCAAGAATTTTCTGTAGTTTCTCCAAGGTCCATTCTTTTACTTCATTCTCACTGTTTTTTGCAATGGCTGCCCATGAGGTCCTCTTCTTCTTATCCTTCACGCAGCATGCTGCAGACCAGATGTGGCTAGGCTTATTGACCCGGTGGACAGAGAGATACTCCTTTCCAGGGACAGCCCCTGAGATGACATACATATCAAGGCAGGCCAGAGCTTCCTTTCTGATACGGTTCTCGTAGCTTGCCCAGGCACCTTGGTTGAGTTTGCCGAACTGAGGCACGATGTTCGTCAAGGTGGAAGTTGCAGCTCGGCTGTCTTCATCGGGCTGATGCCCCACTGGGTTCAAGTGTCCCTTTTCAATACTTAAGGAATGGGTGTAATCTTCACAGATGGCCTGGCTCTTTTTAATCGCATCAGCAGGAATGTTGCCTTGACGCTCATCTTCCATGCACTTGCCTAAAGTGGGATCTACAAGCTGGAAAACAAATGGAGCAGAGTTAGCAGCTCACAGAAAACGTGCAACACCAAACCAGGTTAGGGGATCGACAGAAGAGAGCTTTGAAGGAGGAATTTGGGCAATTATTGAATTTTAGGCACATAGAAATGATAGAAGTGGGGGATGTAGAGTCCAGAATCTTTTAATGCAAGGATCCTAAAGCAATTCAAATTTATCACCTTCCAGTCTTCATTTGAATACTTCTGGAAAGCATAAGCACACACACATTCTTGGTTGCTGATACCACTGAGCTATGACTTTTATTGAGAGAGAGGGAGGGGGAGGGAGGGGGGAGGGAGGGATAGACACAGCTAAATAGATGATTGATCTAAGTCAGACTCTGCCTTCCTGTAAGACCAAATTTTCTGCATGCTGGTTGGGGACTCAATAAAGATGTGCAGCTGATGGTTAAAATGAGGGCTCCTTGGTGCTCTCTGCGCCTGATTGTTTTCTTGCTGACATTTCATTACCCAAACTAGGTAACCTAATCAGTGCTCTGATGATGCTACCTAGTTGCCTTGATGATGTTAGTTAGTTGGTGATAAAACATCTGCAAGAAAACAGGCTCAAAGAGAACCAAGGACCCCTCGTGATTGGGGAATTCTGGGGGATGAAGTCCAAGAGGATGAGAAAGACTGAGCTAGACGGGTCAATGTTTAGAAACAATATAAGGCAGACCATCTCTAGGGCTGGAATCCGTAGGGCTGGATGGGTAAGGAAAAAATGCCTTTACCTGAGGCTCAATCAGCCAACCTCGGTATCTGGCGCCTTGTCCGGGCTTGCATTTGTAAGCAGAGTATATGGGGATGCGCTTCTCTCGGTCATACATGGTGGCAAAACGGTAGGCGTTGTTGTAAAACTGGCAAATCCTGGCAGGGTTGCCTGGCGTCAGAGCATCTCCAGGTGGCGACTTATCCAAAAAGAACTCAAGGCAATTCTTGAAGTCTTGCACCACTTCAGCTTTTCCAGGCAGGGGAAAGCAAGCAACCATCAAAAGCAGGGATGAGAGCAACAACATGGCTTGCAAAGCTCTGGGCCTGGAACAAGAAGACCATCAAAATCTCCACCAGATACCTGGGCAAGGCATTAATTAGCACAGTTTATGGTTTCACACAACAATGAGCAAGAACCTACTTCCTTCACCAGTGCCAGTAGTGCCACTACTTTCTTTTCTATCCAGCTGTTTGCATCCACACTTTCTGTCTGTGGGCAGAAGGAAAAGTGCCCCATCTACTTTAATACAACAAGAGAAGAACAGGTAGACATGGGCTAAGTGTCCTCCTCAACTCTGTCTCACCATGCCTGTGATGAAGTGACCTGCAGCTCATGAAAGCTGATGCTACCAGGTTTGCTGCCCCTGTGGGTTAACATGCCCCTCCTCCTAGTGTTATCAACTCCAGAATTCCAGGATACCAGTTCAGAAGTAATGTCTGAACCTAGAGGAAAGATAGTAGCATTTGGACGCATAAGGAAGGCCACAGGGAGGATGGTCAAGATCTCTTTTCTATGGTCAGATGAACCAAGATAGAGATAATGAATATAGAGGCTGCAATTCAAAAAATAACCGTCCTACTTGTAGAAATAACCTCTGCAGCTACCTAGATTTTGTTTAAATATCAAGAGAAACTTCTCGAGAGCAAGATCTGCACAACAGAAGAACAGTCAGCCGATGAGATTGTACATTCTTCATTTCCACCCAGAGAAGTGACTGGCCTCCCCTTGGTTGGAGTCATTCGTTCAGAGGCATCATGCTTTGATTGGAATCCCTGCCCTGAACTGGAAATTGAAGGGTTCAAAGGACTGCAGAACCTCTCTGTATTGCAATGCTTTCCCTCGAACTCCAGTATTCTCTTTCCTAAAGTTATAGATTGCAATGACCAAAGATCTGTTCTCTTTCACCCCCAAGACATGGCCGGATTGGGCCTTGGTTACCAAAAGGCAGATGCCCTAGACTTCATGCTCCCGTGGAGCTGGACTGCCATTCACTGCAGATGCCTGAACTGAGCCCCAACTCCCCCTCCTAGTTCTGCAGCTTGCTTCCCATAACGGGCACAACCAGGTCAGTTACATATCCATGGCTGCATTCATACAACTTGCAAACGTTGCTAGTTTTAGACTTGGGTAGCTTTCATGGGGCTTAATGTTAAATGGAGCTCAAACAGCGATTTGAGTAGTTTTTGATTCAGGGTATCCTGCGGTGGGGGGGGAGCAAGCTACCGAAGCCTTTTAGACACAGACAGCTTATTTCTCTAATTATTTTCTGAATTGCAACCTGGTTTAATTTGCAAGGAAAACAATGAAATGTGTCTATCATCAAGCCAGTGAGCTTCAAATTGCCCCAAAGCAAATACTGCCATAATGGTTCAGCCAAAGAATCCATCGGAGTCTAAATACTGATTCCAAAGTATAGGACAGGTGATGATATACACCAACTATTCTGAACGCAGCAAAAAAACCTGCTTCCTAAAGCCTATTTCAGGGTGAAAGACTCACCTTTGGCTGTCCAATCCTTGGAGCAGGAGATGAAGGTGACAATGAGGTGGACAAATCTGGAGCTTGAGTAGAAAGTACAGAGTGTGAAAAGTCCCTCCACAACTAGGATTTATAAAGGAATAGTAAATTGGCCCCAGAAGCTGAAGCCAAAAATGCAAGGATGAGTCTTGATCTAAAACATCGATCAGGGTAATGCTTTTTTTTGAAAAAAGAAAGCCCTGGTTTACTTACTTCAGATTTGCAATTCAAGCTGGAGGAGCTGATGTACCAGACCCTCGTCTGGATGCCCACATCAGAGGCCTGGGCGTGCCATGTGGCATTAAAGAGGCAGATAGTGCCTGCTTCATTGTAATGCACCTTGTTTTCCATCCATTAGGAAGCTGGAGGCTAGTGAAATTTTTATTGAGGTTTTTTTTTAAGAAAAAGTAAGAACTTGCTACATCTGTTTATTTGTAGAGAATTTAAAAATGTAGATATGAGAGAAAGTGAAATTGCAAAAGGCTCCACAATTTTGTTTTTTTAAACTCAGAATGCAAAATTCTAGGCGCATTTGTGGTATGTACAAAAACCTGGGCGCTTTCTCATCTTTAACAATGGCAGCAGACTCCAGTGGCCATTCGCATTTCATACCTGGACTTGATAAGCTACCCACACCTTAAGTCAGAATTGCAAAAGGTGGCTGAAAGAGTCGAGTTCATGTATGCCCCATAATACCTGACTCCCCCCCTCTTTTTTTGTGCAACTTTTGGAGGTGAGGAATATGAACAGCAAAATTGGTGTTAAATTTTGAAGATGTTTAAAGCAGCTATTATGCCTTTTTACAGTCCCCCAACGTGTCCTCCACGGGTGAAGTATATACGATTATTGAATTTGGTTGGCGTGGATTCATGGGAACATCATTGGTTCATTTTGAATATGAACTCATCAACTCATCTTTCCTTCCTACAAATGGAAGAATTAGAGATTAAAACGGTTATAATTGTAAGAAAAAGCAAAATCCAGAGTTTTACCAAATCCTCAGCTGAACAGGTTAACCAACCTCTTACTCCTTGACTGCAGAACTGATAGCAGCAATACCATTAGATTTATTGCAAGCTCATTAAGTAAGACTATAGGAAAAATGGGAATGTCCAAATACTAATCTAGAACTTTACTGTGAAGCTCATAAACTATGCAAAAAATGGATTTAATCTTGCATGCCACTGTGTGGTTTCATGGGATGGCAGCATGATGAAGGCCACATTTTGTTATCATCATTGTTGCCCCAAATCTTATAAGACCACCACATCTGGGGACATTCTAGATATCCTGACCACGAGATCTCTCTCCAAGAATTTATTTACTAATTTACAGGTAGTCTTTACAACAGCTCATTTAGTGACCATTGAAAGTTACAACAGCACTGAAAAAAGTGATATATGAACGCTTTTCACACAACCATTGTAGCATTGTAGTTTTCACACTTATGACCACTGGAGATTCCCTATGGTCCTATGATCAGAATTCTGACGGTGGCAGCGTCCTGGGGTCATGTGATCCCCTCTTGCGACCTTCTGACAAGCAAAGTCAATGGGGAAGCCTGATTCACTTAACAACCGTGTTACTAACTTAACTAGTGATTCACTTGACAAGTGTCGCAAGAAACGTCATAAAATGCAGCAAAATTCACTTAACACTGTCTTGCTTAGCAACATGAATTTTGGGCTCAATTATGGTCATAAGTTGAGGACTGCCTGTATTAATCAAATTTATATTGTGGCCCGTCTCCCCGAAAGGGGACTCTAGGCAGCGCACAACAATAAGTCAATATAAAAATCGATAAAAATTAAAAAGTCATGGTAATAAATAGCAAGACCCCAAAATCCTAATCCTAATCAAAGGAGGACAAATAGCTAGCTCTTTCTCTCTCTCTCCCCCCCCCCCTCAAAATTGCTGCGGAGACAGATATCCAGTCCTCTTGAGTGCCCCAGGCTGGGCAGCATTGCCAGGTCTTGAGCTAGTAATGCTACCAGCTGGTAAAGACTTATGAAACAAGTCCAGAGGGAGGGCTAGGCTAATTTCAGGGGGAGGAATAAGACGGGCACCACAGCAGAGCAAATACCCAGCAGATGTGGTTCCCTACCTGAAGACACCCACAAAAGTGCCTCCTCTGCCAGATGGGATGGAGCAGGCTCATGCCACTGGGGAGAGGCAGCTGTTCTCACTTGGTGCTGGCACGATACCATCTGCTTTAATCCAGAAATGGGGAACTCACATGACCTCCACCCACTAGGATCTTGGCCATTTATAAGATAGCTTTATTTAATTACGGGGAATGGATGCCTTTTTAAAAGATGTCATGGTTGCTCCACCACCTACAAGACTCTGGGCTGTCAACCACCGTTGTAGACTGAAGCTTTGGAAAGTATGAAACATGTTTTTCATATCTTTTGAGCTTGGGAGCCCAAGGCACCCAACATTTCCTCTTCCTCTTCGCTTCCCCCACATATTCCCTGTGAAGTAGGGTCAAGAGAGACCCACTGACTCAAAGTCAAGCTGAAGATAGGCCTGAAGCTGGGTCTCCCCTTGTATAGTCCAGAGACAACCCCCTTCTCTACCACCCAGGCTCATGACCCAAGGGGGAAGGACTGGCCAAAGCCCCCCAGGAGGCGTCTGTGGTTGAGGAGGCATCACAGACTGGATTTTCCTCACTGTCCCTTGTATCTCCGCTTTCCTTTTTCCAAAAGCGCATCAAGAAAAGAAACCTCTGACTTTATACACAAAGATGTAATAAGGTGGAAAATTTCATTCCACCTTTTTTTCCCCCTTTGTTCTTCTTGTAACAATCTAGAATTTATAAATGAGGCTGAAAAGCATAACAGTTGCATTAGAAACAAATTTTAATAGTCCTTTGGGCAGTTTGAGGAGAAGACCTAGAGTAATTCTCCTGCCATTGCCATCTACAATCCTATTTTCAGTAACTGCTATTTACATAGCTTTTAATCTTCTGCTAATAAGTCTGGTCTGGCTCTTTTGAACATAGCCTGTTCTGGCAATCCTAAAAATAATAAAGATTTAATCTCTCTGCATCCATTACAAAGGCATTTCTCATCGATATTTTATTCTCTTGTATGGCCATTTCAGAATGAGATAAGGAGGATAAGAATGGACCTGGGATAGACACACACATTCATTTGGAATATCCCCAGGCAGCAAGTCATTGAATTCAAAGTAGTTTTTTTCATTTGGGGGGGAAATGTTAATGGCTCTTTTTTTGGCAAGACTCCAAGTAATATTCTGATTTTCTTTGAGATATATTCCCTATGCAAGACACTGAATTGAACCTGCTGGTTTTGCAGAAATGGTACAGCTTGACTTACTTGTCCAACTGCTAAGGGCAATTTAAAAATTTGTTCTTTAAAGTCAAAGGATCCTAGAATTATAGACTTGGAAGGGACATCAAAGGTCATCCATATGCATCTCCCAATATTTGGATATCCATGCTAGATATCCAGCTCTTTTGAAGAAACCACTCCACTTGGGAACCTCCCCTTCCCACTGCCCCTCCTATGATTTCCAGTGAAGATATCTGGAAACACTTTAAAGCCATTTTCATAGGTGGTCACTAACCCTTCCATGGTAGCAGACTACATAGTATTAACGGCATTGTCTTGAAATATGCTGCATTGAGTTTTCTGAAGATGAGCCAAGTTCTAATTTTGTGAGAGTAAGAAGAGCTAAAGACTTCCTTTTACACTCAAACCTTCTTCTCTTGGGGTGTTTGTCCTTTCCTTGAATACCCTGATGTTTTAAGTTTTTGAAGGGTGCATGTGACTTATGGCTTTTCTATTTTCAAAACTTACCCAGTTCTTAAAAGTCTTAGTTGACTATATTTCCATGCCATTCATGATGTGATCTGTTCTGTTTGTCTTTCCACTAATCTGCCTTCTTAATTATATGCGATTGATTAGGTTCACTTGGATAAGTTGAGTCTGTCTCCGATTGTTGCCTGGTTGTTGACATCTTTTGCTCTTTTTATGATTGCATTGGTCTCTGCCCCCCCCCATGTGTGTGTGTGTGTCTCTGTGTGTGTGTTTTACTTGTGAACCGCCCAATCAAATCCCAGATGTCATGAACAAATATTCCCCATGTTCGCTTCTCTCCAATAACAATGTGCAATTCGATCTAAGGACAGGCCTGAAACCACTTGCATCTCCAGCAAATCACAAGGATGCCAATGTATATCCAGGTACAATGATGCAACTTTACAAACACTGCAATAATTTTCAGTATAGTGTATATTATAGAAAACAGGTATTTTAAAGGGAGTAACACCATAGATTCTTATGCATCAAAACTATCCAGAAACGCGCCATTCCTGCTCAGCTTTATTGAATTACAAATGGCAAGCTGGTGTCAATTAAATTGAATTTAAAATTGATGTGACATTTAAGTGAACTTTTGCACAGATGCAAAATTATTCCCATCACTGTGGGGGTGTAGCAAAAAAAACCTGCAGACGCTGGCCAAGTTTATATGGCACTCAGTCATGGTGTGGTGGCTGTTTTGGCTGAAGCTACTCACTATGATTTGCAGGCCATGGTTCATATATCAATTTTAGTTAATCTTAGATGATTTCTAGTTGAATGTGTTGCACAAACTGCCGCTCTGTTTGTTCAATGTACTACATGGATTCAAAAAACAGATCAACTCAGCAGAGCTAAATATATTCAAAGGAAGTATGAATTTGCACATGTAAACCAGGATTTTCAGCAAGCCATAAAGTCACAAGCACACAACCACATCGATCTTAAAGCAGGCAAAGGCAGAGTTCACAATTGAGTGCAACCTACACAATCAGGCTCTTCTATAAACTCTGCCTCCCCTTCTGCCTAGAGCAGTGATGGCGAATCTTTTAGAGACCGAGTGTCCAAACTGCAACCCAAAAGTCACTTATCGCAAAGTGCCAACATGGCAACATGCACCCCCCGCTGTGGCCATCGGCAACCCCACCCTCATCTTGGCCACAGCCTAGACAAGCTTGCTGCAGGCCTTCTGGTAGCCTCCCCCAGCATCTGCAGCCCATTGTGAGCTATGCTCCCCTCCAACTTAGCTCCTCTCCTCTCTCACCTTCGCCAGACTCCGCACCGCCTGCCTTACCTCAGACAAGGGAGGGAGGGAGGAAGTGCTCCCATGGGCTGCTGGGCAGGTGATGTCAGAAATGTCCTCAGGCACGTGTGGAAAATGGGAGGGGAGCCTCGTGTCCCTCTGACTTTCCAGTAAAGAAATCTGTGCTGGGGCGACGGGGCGCATGCCTACAGAGAGGGCTCTGAGTGCCGCCTCTGGCACCCATGCCAGAGGCCTAGAGGCACCCACCTCTGGCCTAGAGGCTGTAATTACTACCTACAGCCATGACAGAACAGTCTGCCTTTTTTTAAAAAAATGCATTTTATGCACAGTATATTTGGGTCCTCCTTGGTGTCCACCTGAAACGTTTCCTATGGATAAAAAAGTAACTGAGAAAATGCATATAAAAGGAGCAAGAGGCCCATGAGGGCAAGAGGATTTGCTTTGCGTGCAGGAAATAAGTCTTGAATGTTAGCCCTCAAGTCTTTTAGAGAAAAACTCTTTTGAGTCTTGATGCAACTCAAATGGTCAAGTTGGTGGCCGGAATCCGCAGCCATCTTCCAATCTACTTCTGGCTGGCGAGGCTGGAAGGCGATGGGGCCAAGCCACCCTTTCTGTATCCAAGGAACAGGCCACCCCACTTTCCTGCCATGCCTGTCCATGCAGCACTGCCTGCCGAGGATCTGGCGGGTTTATTCACTGCCTACTCCGCAGAGGGAACTGAACCAGCCCAGGATCTGCAGCAGCTTCTTCACAAGGGGGATGCCTATCCATGTTAAAGGGATCTAAGGTGGGCATCACGGTATCTTCCGCCACTCCACAAGATACTTCACACCACTCCTCAGGCTCACTCAAGAAAACGGGGTGGAAAGTCAACGTGCTGCTTTATCTTTTGTTTCCCTCAAATGCCTCCGACTTTACAAGGGAAAAAAACCCCTTTTCCTCCAATAGAAAGCTTTTGATCCATTTGTTCTGTTCTTAAACAAAGTAGAAGTGGTTCTGCCTTTGCTTTCTTCCTGGATGATTTCCCCCCAACATTTTAATTCACCCTATAGCTCTCGAATTTCCTGGTGGTCCCCTATCCAAATATTAACCCTACAAGGTTTGAACCACCCAGGAGTCTAGTTGAATGGGCAAAAAGATCCTTCAAACCTCATGCAAGCTAGTCTCAACAATAGCTGTGTTAGGTGGGGATCACTGGAGCTTTAATACAACACATCTGAAGAGCAACTAATTAGAACAGGTTGGGTCACACCATCCAACCTGCTGCTTTCTGGAACACCCTCCCAGTTTCTGCCCTTAATAAGAAAGGTAGCCGTTCCAAAGTCCATAAGTTAATGAAGTTAATGAAACAGGATAGTGTGTGCAGCTGAACCTTTTCTGGTGAGTGGCTTTGGTAAAGGACATCTCTGTGAGGTGAGTATAATGTAAACTGGCCCCTGCTGTATCCGTGGCCCAGTCACACACATTGTGGAGTGTGGTTTCTGTTTTGTTGAACGAAGACCGTTTGAAAGCAGACAAATTTAGCTGGAGACATTCCACAATTCTTTTTTCCCCTTCTCAGCAGCATCCAAGAAATCTATGAAATAGTATGGACTCCCTTGCCTGAGCAGGAGGTTGAACTAGAAGACCTCCAAGGTCCTTTCCAGCTCTGTTGTTCTGTTAAGTCATTGCTCTTTGTTCTTGCCAATGAACATGTTCCTGGAATGAGACATAGTGTGCTTTTTCCCTCTCTGCATATGTGCACACATACACACAAGAGAGTAAATCTCCCGTTATGGTTATACCGCTGTGAAGTACACCCTTCAGAGCAATTGGTTTCTGATGCTGTTTCTCCTGTCACTCAAACAGGAGAACCACAACGTGTCCCAGTCGTGACTTCTTTCTCCCTCTCTCTCGCAATCTCAAATGCCGGCTGAAGGGAGACATTATGGCCTAATCTTTCACTTCTAGATCTTACCGCCAGCACCAGTTCTCCATCTGGGTTCAAGCAGGGTGACATTTCCCCAATCACTATAACCGATTTCAAATGGTGCTAGAAAGAAGAATAGACTCCGAACACCAGAAGAAATCAGTTATCCTTTAAAGGGGTCGCTGGAATCTGAGACAGACAAGACTGGCCACAACCAAGCAAACGTATATTGAGAATCTTTGAAGCATTTTGGTAGAGACACCCTCATTTCCTTATTTATAAAACCCAATTAAGAAACAGGATATTCAGTATATCAATGTAACAAACTCTGTTCTTGCTCAGTATTTCAGATGTTGGCATTGTATACCATTATGCCTCGAGCTGCCATCTTTCTCCAATTTGGAGGTCTTCCAGATACATGATACAAATCCCACAAATTTCCAGCCAGCTGCACCAACACACCTGGGGAGTGGGGATCCTCTGAAATGTCAAGCCATAAACATTCACACCGATTTATTTTAAATGGTGGTAATCTGGCACAGAAACCATTCTGAAAAATAGCTTTTCTGCTGAGTCAGTTTATTAAAACTTTCTTCCACCAACTCTGAATCTCTCCTACTTGCAGTCTCTGTCAGTGACATTCTCATAATATGCATATACCTGCACACTTCCAAGCCCCTCTATCTTCCTGACTTGCCTAAGAAGCGAGGTATATATTTGTACTGGAGAGATTAGTTTTAATTGTCTAAGTAATCTGCCTTTTTTTAATCTCAGTTTTGCTGTTGAGGCTGTAAGTGAAAAGAGGCAATAAATCCATGTAACTGAGGTGGTCGCAGAAGCTTTTATCAGAAGCCTATCGAACCAACGAGACTCGTCAAAGTGCAGCCATTCTTCCCCCAAAAACACTGATTTCAAATGGTGCTAGACATTGTGTACTTAAATCTAAACCACCATATGAAACCAGATTCCTGAAGAAGCTCCAGACAAGGCTTCCTTGTAGTTAGACGTATTAAGGACAACTATCTAATGAATGCTGGCTATTTCCTTTTCATTTCAATGAAGCTGAGACTCATCAAGAGAAAGCCATATTCTTTTCCTCCTGTGCCATCCTCTTGAAAAAGCCCAAAGTATATTCTGAGTTTGCTGTAGGAAACACTTGACCGCTCTCAGGGTGAAGGAAGCTGCAAGAGTAAAAACACAGCTGAGCCACATGGAAGAAAAAGCTGTCGCCCTTGCCCGTTTCCCTTTCACAGCAACATATCTTAAGCCTACATACTGTACATTCATAAGCATGCCAAAGGATAAAAGTAGGGGATGTCCCTGTGGATTTTACTCTGCTAGTTGTTGCTGGTTACAGATAGTCCTCGACTTACAAGTTCATTTAGTGACCATTTGAAGTTATAACAGCACTGAAAAAAGTGACTTAGGACCCTTTTTTCTATGACTATTACAGGATCTTCATGGACATGTGATCAAAATTCAGATACTTAGCAACTAGTTAAAATGACAATGGTGGCAGTGTCCCGGGGTCACACAGCCCCCCTTTGCGACCTGGCAAGCACAGTCAATGGGGAAGTCAGATTCACTTAACAAGCATGTTATAACTTAACAACTGCAGTGATTCATTTAACAACTGTGGCAAGAAAAGTTGTAAAAAGGGGCAAAACTCACTTAACAATTCTCTCACTTAGCAACAGAAACTTTGGGGTGAATTGTGGTCGTAAATCGAGGACTGCTTGTACAGGGTAAGATGCTCGCCTCCGTTTCGAGGGCCAAGGAAGCCAGCATTGTCCAAAGACATTTCCATGGTCATGTGGCCAGCATGGCTATAAGCCAAAGGTGCATGGAATGCTGTCCCTTCCCACCAAAGTGGTACCTATTTATCTACTCGCATTTGCATGTGTTTGACCTGCTAGCTGGGCAGGAGCTGGGGCAAGGAACGGGAGCTCACCCGTGTTGTGGCGCTCAGGTCTTGAACCCAAACTGTTGGCTTTCCAGCTGACAAGCTCTGCTCCTTTAACCGTCGAGTAATTGCACCAACATGTTACATATCCTGGCATCTCACCCCAAAATGCAGAACTCAAAGTTCAAGGGGGTTATAGGAGCATTTCGTTTCCACCCCGAGCCATCCCAACGATGCCATGGAAGTGATGTCCCGGTGTCTGGAAGCCGTGCGGACCTGGATGG
>JANHFO010004411.1:14410-29814 GCA_032468095.1 Pareas carinatus
AAGAAAGAAGGAAAATGGAAAGGGGAAGAGGGAGGGAAGGGAGGGAAGGGACAATATGCTGACTTTAAACTGCTTAGAGAGGACTGTAAAGCACTATGAAACTGTATATAAGTCTAAGAGCTAGTGCTATTGGTAAGTAAATAAGTATAAAGAAAATAAGTTAAGTAAGTTAAGTATGTAAGTAAGAAAGAGAACGAAAAAGAAAGAAAAAAGGAGGAAGGAAGGAAGGAAAGTGAGGAGGAAACGGAAATGAAGGGAAGAGGTGGGTATGGAGGGAGGAAGAATGACAGTGAGGATGGAAGGATGCAAGAGAGGGAACAGGAAAGAAGAAAAAAACAATATCTCTGGAGAAGGAAGAGGAGGGCATTCCTGTGGTGGTACCTAGCAGCCAGTTGGAGTAGAGGGCACTAAAATGAAGCGAGCAGAGGAACCAGACCGCTCTGTAGAAAAAGGGCATCCAGCACCATGTCTCCTTCAGCTCATCATCACCGTGGAACAAGCGGGTCAGGCAGGCCAGGCCCGAGTCCTGGGTCCAGTGGTCACCCCCAGCATTGGCCTCTGCCCTCCTCTGAATTCACTGGATTTCCTTTAGATCAATCTGGCCGCGGGTAGATGTCTCGCTTGACTTGGGGCAGATAAGGAAGCACACCCAGTCGCCTGTCCCCAAACAGCCATTTTTTCTAAGCAAGGTGTGGGATCCGTATAAGGATCTGGGAGAGGATTTCTCGGGCGAGAAATCCCCGAGCCAGGATTGGTTACACTCCGGTTTAAAATGAATTATAAATGGCCCGGCATGGGCAGTTTGAGCCCAGTTCCGTTTACCCACTGTGTTCAATCAAGTACTTGCAAAGAGCTTCCCTGTCTCGTCCTTACGAACCCGTTCCATGGCTGCCACACAAGGGAGGATTGTCCATCAGACGGGCACCTCCCACCTTGGCAAGGCAATAACCTGAAGATGGCATGGTCCTTTTTTGCTCCTGCTTTTCCATGCCCTGCTCCTGTCTGAGCCCAGACCTCTCTGCCCGGATGCGCATGGCAGAGCGGAGCGCTGTGAAAACAACTCTCCTTTCCGAAGCAGCCGCTGAGCAAAACTCTAAAGGGAAATATTTGCAGGGCTTCAAGCTGCCTTAATTACAGAAGCTGCCACTGGGTCTCCGCTGAGCTGACGGTGGAATTAGAAACCCAGAAAGTTCAGCTGGGATTTTTGCAGAAATTTATGACCTCACTGCTGGCATACGCCACCTCCCCCCCTCCAAAGGATCCCTGCTCCCTAAGGACTCTCTGCAGGGGAGTGAAGGCAGGGAGGAAGGGTTGGTCTCCTGAGTTTTAATTAAGGAGGTATAACATTCCCAACCCTTTGTTCTCTGTTTCAAAAGAAAACAAAGTTGGAAGGAGAAAGGAGCAATATGATTCAACCACAACATTTCTTTGATTTCTCTCTTCTTCAAAGTTTGGACAACTAGACAACCAGATATTGAAGCCAAATCTCCACCTTCTGTTGGTCTCACCAACAATTAATTTGTTTAGTTTAGTTTAGTTTAGTTTAGTTTATTTGAATTTATACCCCGCCCTTCTTCCGCAGGACTCAGGGCGGCTAACAGGTCTAATAAAACGTACAATACATAGCATAAAAACACGATAAAAACAACCTTAAAAATATTACATTTACATATGGCCTACATAAAAAGATGGGCAGAATAATAAAATAATTTCCATCAGATTAAAATGACTAAAACATTTAAAACCCAATATAAAACTCAAATAAAAATCAGAGGACTAGGGCTAGGCTAAACCAGCCTGGTGGAATAAGTGGGTCTTCAGGGCGCGGCGGAAGGTCCGAAGGTCGGAGACGATACGTATTGCGGGGGGGAGGGAGATCATTCCAGAGGGTGGGCGCTGCCACAGAGAAGGCTCTCCCCCTGGGGGTGGCCAGCTGACATTGTTTGACCGGCGGCACCCTCAGGAGGCCCACTCTGTGGGAGCGTGTGGGTCGGCGGGAGGTATCGGTTGGCAGAATGCATAGTTGTTTTTCAAAATATGCCGGCAAAAATCTTCTGCATTCATTACTTGCTATCTTTAAACCAAATAAAATGGGGGGGGGGGCTTGAAAAACAGAAGTAAGCTTTCTCTCACCCCAACAGTTTGTATTGCTGTTCGTAAAGTTACCTGAAACAACATTCCTATTGAAGGTTAGAAGAAACTTCAGAAACCAATGACCCAGAACAATGTTTTTCCACCTTGGCAACTTTTCAGGGATGTGGACTTCAACTCCCATAATTCCTCAGCCAGAATTCTGGGAATTGAAGTCCACAAATCTTAAAGAAGCCAAGGCTGAAAAACACTGAAACACCAGAGAAGTAGTGGGTAACATTTCCCTGCATATATTAAAGCAGAAGCACAAAGTAAGGTTAAAATTGGAGAAGTTTTGATTTGGATTGCAGCACTAAGCAATGGGTGGAACTCTATAACTTCCTTGCCCTTCCCTTCTCTATAATTTTATCATCAACTGTGCAATGAAAAATGCAGATTGCAGAACAGTTTTCTTAGGACAGGAATCGTGGCTCAAACCTTGACTTAAATTAAACCACAAAATCCCTTTTGCAATCCCGTTCTCAGTTTGCTCATCTTCTTAGCTAGTATTCCCGATAAATCTCAATCATGTTTGGGACAGCAATGGCTAAATACATTGAAAGGTGGAACCAGGATCCATTTTCCCTGCCCAACTCTCTCGGATCCTTAATTTACTCCTAAAGCAAACAAACAGTCACTCTGAAACTAAGGTAGTTTGTTAGTTTCCTCCTTTGGATTCAATAAGGGTTGTTATTTTGAATGATAAATGATGATGAGAGGTTTGGGCAGAGTCTCCCTTTTCATTCCAGAAAATTGCCCCAACGGGATTCTCTCATTTGGCATCCTTTGAGTGGCAAAGTCGTGGCCTGCTAATTTAAAGTGCTTTATTTTTAAAAATGTATATGAAGAATGATCCTATATATGATCTAATACAGGATTGTCCAACTGGCTGGGGAATTCTGGGAATTGAAGTCCACAGGTCTTAAAGTGTCTGAGGTTGGACAACCCTGGTCTAATACATGAACTCAAAAAGAGGCCAAGCTGTTTTATTCATACATTATTTATTTTTATGACGACCCCCCCAGAACAATTCTACAAGAAAGTGAACCTTGTGAAATGTTGAGACTCTAGAAAGAGTGCAGAGAAGGGCAACAAGAATGATTAAGGGGCTGGAGGCTATTAAACCTATGAAGAACAGCTACAGGAATTATGTCCGGTCTAATGAAAAGAAGGACTAGAGGGAGACAGGATAGCAATCTTCCAATATTTGAGGGGCTCCTACAAGGACAAGTGGAGGACGGGTCAGCCTATTTTTCAAAGCACCAAAAAGCAAGTCAAAGAAGCAATGGATGGAAACTGACCAAGGAGAGAAGCAACTTAAAACGAAGGAGAAATTCCCTAATGGTGAGAGCAGTGGAATAGTGTGCCTTGAGAAGTTGTGGGTGCTCCATCACTGGAGGCTTTCAAAAAGCGATTGGAAAACCGTTTGTCTGAAATGGTACTGGGCAGTGATGGGGACTCTTTTGGAGATCGAGTGTCCAAACTGCAACCCAAAAGCCACTTATGTATCGCAAAGTGCCAACAGTGCAACACGCACCCCGTTGTGCCCCCCCATCGATGCCCCTGCATCCCTCAGCCCGCCCCCCACCGCCTTGTGGCTGTCCACGCCCCCCCCGTGGCAGTTGGCGCCCCCTTGAGGGTCAGCCGCCACAGCCATTACTTGGCGGGAAGGGAGTCCTACATCCCTTTAAAGGAATTTTTTTTTACTTTGCTGGGGTGACTGCGTGTGCCAGCAGAGAGGGCTCTGAGTGCCGTCTCTGGCACCCGTGCCAAAGGTTCGCCATCACTGCTATAGGGTCTCCTGCTCAAGTGCAGGGTTGGACTAGAAGACTTCCAAGGTCCGTTCCAACTCTATTATTCTGTGCTCTAAATTGGGGTTACAGATAGAGAGAGGACATGTAGCTCCCCAATAATCCCCCAACAGAGCTATTTCAACTTCCACTCTAATCTGAAATAATCCTCGCACGTTGCCAATTCAAACCGACTGAGCTGGATCCAACGAATTCTCTGCCTGGCTCTTTAGCTTCACCCACTCCAAATGCTTGCCGTGAAAAGGAAAGAGTGACTCGTGACTGGGCGTCCCCACCCAACAAGTTCTCAAGAAGTGGGCTGTTTTGTAGTATTACCCTGTAAAAATATTTATGAAACTCTTTGGAGTTTGAGCAACAGAATGACAGAAACCAGGCCTTTGGCCCTTTCTCAGAAAACAGCCCTGTACATACCGTACGAAGCTAGTAACTTCTGGAATTTAGTTTATTTACGCCATCTCGTTCAATGAATCAGAGTCATGTTAGCTCTTTCCTTACCCTCCCATTTTTTTGCAAGCCTTCTGGTGAACTGGCATAAGAGAGAAAAAGTGGGGAGTGAACAGAATTCTGGGAAAACCATTTCTGGGATTTTTTTTTATGCATTAGTCTTGGGACTTTGGCAGAAAATCACTGAAAGAAGTAACTACTCTGCTAGGAGTTCTAATTCAGACATTTAATATAAGGGAGTAAACTTGGAGGAGCTTATTGGGAAACGCAAGAACTGCACATTGACAGCACCAACTAAAATCCAGAATCAATTCAGAAGAGAAGCTAAACAAAGAAATAAAAACCTACACGTACAAGCAGTGCCAGGAACCAAAAGAAAATTTTAAATATGACCACTGGGATGTTTGAAGTTTTTCTCCTTCCCTTAAACAGCAAAGGACCATGTTCCAAACAACAGTTGTGCAAACTTATGGATATTTCTATATTTTCCTGGTAAATTCAGTGGCATTTATTCCCAAGTTCTGGTGTACACAAGGGACGTCTAAGAACTCTTTAACCCACCTGGTACAAAGAGGTAATTACAAAGAAGTGCTGAAGTCCTTGAGATCTTTGCTCTTAAATTAAGCAAGTCTGCATAAAATCCATAGGTTAAGAGCCACTGTATGTAGAATGCAAGATGTGTACAACTATGCATTTCCACCAACAGTAATACACGTTTATTATAAAACTTTATAAAAGAATTATATCCCAATGCAAATACATGCCATCAGTCTAATAAAGGCTGCTGATTAAATTTAACAAATGGCAGGCTTCATAACTTAGGATTTAGCATAGTTTTAGGATATGAAAATACTATGGAAAAGCCAATTCATTGTCCAAACAATTTCCCTGATTAGAGTTATGATAAAACAAGAATACAATTTCAAATTATCTCTATCCAGCTTTGCCCCAGCTACTACTGTCTTCAGATGGCAATATTCAGAAAGCATAAACCACTGGCAAAGCTGTTCAGGAGTTCTGAGGAGGATAGATTACCCATGATTATATCCAAAGAATTCTAAATAACTAAGTGTTTAGTCTATTTTACCATATTTTAAACATTTGTAATTTTTTCCCCGCCTGTAAAATACATTAACACAGTTGGTACAGCTCGCTGGAATTCTCTAATGCTGAATTTGTTGTTACCTATAATATATCTTCCTCCTTCTCACCTTTTTAAAAATATACATCAGTGGAATCAAGGAAACTAACGTAAGGACCTAACACTGCATGAGAGAAAAGTACACAAATTATAGGGAGAAAAATAAATATAGAGAAATTTTCCCCTCTCCAAAAGGTATATATGGAAGTCATTAAGACCCCATACATGGATGGGGCATGATGTAATATAACGTTAACATCTCTCTGCTCTGACCACTTAAGGGAAGGTGGAATGTATATACTACTCTGATAGATATTTCAAACTGAAAAAGGATCGACAAATGAGGTTTTTTGACAGGGGTGAAGGTATAAACAACGTTCAGAGATTTGCAGTTAAATTTCCCAGTCCCTTCCCAAAACAGTTTTTTTGTTTGTTTGTAGACAGTTCTTCAGGCTGCTTAAACTGAGAAATGGTATGTCAAAGGAATAAAAATACAGATGATCGAATAGTGTTCACAAAAAGCAATGGACAGAGAAGCTATGTGTGCATGGCTAGAGGCAGAGGAGAAATCTGGTGATTTTTCACGTGAACCCATCTTGTGTTTGCATTTTTGAATCAAAGCTTTCTTTAGAATGTACAGAATTTTGCAATCCAAGAAAGAGTGGTACCCAAAAAAATAGTAATAATTTTTTTTTGCAAAAATGAGTGTACGTTAACAAAAAATATGGACTTCTTTGCAGCTCAGCATGTCGTGCAAATCCAAACTGGTTAGATTATCATTCAATCCAGTGCGAGAACTAAGAAGATGGTTTGATTTCAAAATCTAGCAGAAAGGTTTTGTGTGAACACAACCGCAGCGGTCCTGCAAGCCAACCAGATGCCTCGCAGCATCCATCACGGAGACTCTCACAAACAGATCTACCGGCGTCCAATCCAACCCACGACATAATTTGGCAACGCGTGATGGGAAGGTCCATTAAAATCATCCAAATTCACCGAAACCCCCACAAACAAAAGGGGTTCTCTTTCCCCATTTCTTCTGGCAAGAGCATTTCCTGGCACCCTGATCCTGTCCAGCACTGCTCTTTGATACGGAACTAAGCCCACAGACCTTTAAAGATGTACAAAAAAAAAAAAAACCCCGCAAGGAAAGTATTTCTGATCAATGGCTCCAAAGGCTTGACAGCAGAGGTTTTGGGACCCGTCATTATTTCTAAGAGCTGCATAATTAGCCCTGGAGTTTTGAAAAGCTTGAAAAGTCGTGCACCGCAATGTTCTCAAGAGAGAACATGGGCAAGCATTTGCTAATTGGGCTGATTGTCTAACTGGTGCCAACAGCATTCAGTGGCAACAGGGCCCAGCTGCTAGAAATGGCAGCTCACACCTCCCAGAGAGAGGCCAGTCTCCCCAGAGCAAGTGTGTGGACTGTGCGTTTGGGCATGTGCAAACAGAAGCACAAAAAAGCCACAAAAAAGGGGGGGGACCTGAGAAGTGCTGCTCTTTCTTAAAAACAAACATTAAGCTTCTAGTCCTTAAGCTTAGAAGAAGGAAACCAGTTATTCAGGTGAAGTCTTAAGAAGCAGCAAAGTGATGAATGAGCTACCTTGTGCTTCCGCGTAATTAACAAAGAAGTTTTAGAGTACTCAAAAAAATTCAAACCGTTGAGAAGTAAAAGCTTGTGGTCTGTATTTTGAAACAGAGATGATCTAACCATTCTCTAGGAAGATTCAAATTTGAATTCAAGCCTACTCTGGTTAAATAACACTGCTGTGTTCCCATATCAAGGCATTCCACATACGATAAACCATAGGATGCCTAATATGATGGTTCAATATAAAATAACATGCTATGACAGTGGCTGGGTTCTCACAAAATGCTAAACTGTGAAGTATCCGACATTTTAGCTTAGTTGAGTATGTAATAAAAATCTAGTCGGGGTTTCCCTCCCTGCAAGGAAATAGAAATATATCTTGAGCAAAAAAATACTTTGACCCATTTGAGAGTTCTATTCTTTCCTTACTGAAACAACTTAAATGCCTAAACCAAACTGAGTTTACAGTAGATGTAAATGTGTAGCAGAAGCATGCTATGGGGCTTTTCTTCCATTCCTCTCCAGAGAAAGTTCTAATGAGAATCCAGCACATTACAGAAATCTCTCTCCTAAAATTCTTCTCGCTGTCATGCTAAGTTTGTACTTGAAGAGAACCAAGCAAATACATTAAGTAACCCGAACTTAAGCCACATTTAAATACAATACTTTATATTAAACTGTGATTCAGCATTACAGCGACTCTCAATTTCCCCGTGTGCTCTTCTCTTCTCTCCAGTGCAGCTTTGAAGAAGACAAAGATAGCTTTCACTTCCGCTTTTGGTAAGGATAGCAAAGAGAAAGAGCATATTATTAAAACACTTTAAAAAACAAACAAAAACCAGGAAGCAAGAAATGCTTTATGAAAAGAAGAATGAATGACCTTTTCGAAGCAAGGCAACGCCTGTTCAGTCCGGGCTTCTGTGTTCAACAATGGACTTCTTTAAAAGTTCACCATCTTGAATGCAAGTCTACCGTCTTACGGACACGGTTCGTACATTGAGCTACCCTAACGAATAGCTGCTGTCAGAACGACTCTTCAAAGAGTCTCCTCATTCTCTTTCCATGTGCTTCACAAACATCGAAAGCCAAGGCAGCTTTTGGCTTGAGGAATCAATTCCCCTTTCAGGATAGTTATCAACAGATTAAGGATAGAGTACTTTGAAACAGGCCAGAACTATCAGAGGACTGGTTGCAGCTATTTCAGTTTGGCTATATTTGTGATCCTAAAATAACTTACAATCTGGATTCGCATGATACGCTGAGTCATAAACAAGTCACAGAGGTAGATCTCCATCAGTGGCTGGAGCATAAACTTAAGATAACCAACTTATTAAAGATCTATCCTCAGTGCCATACTGATAGTATTCAGTCACTGGCTGAATTGTACCCAAGTACGGTCTATATCAGGGGTCCCCAACCCCTGGTTGGTGAACTGACATCTATCTGCGGCATGCCAGCAAGCGGTCTGTGCAAACAAGCCAAGCCTCATTCGTGGGATGCAGGCAGCATGCAAAACCACCACCCCTATGATCCACTGAAAAATCTTTCCCCATGGAACCGGTCCCTGGTGCCCAAAAGGGTCTGCATGATATATCCTTACTAGGAAAACAATGCCACTCCTTTTTTTTTTACAGCTTTAGTAAAAATGTAATTTTAGGTCACATGAATCAGAAGTTCTCAATCAGACTCAATGGTAGTTGGCCACAACCTGCGCCCTCTCTCCCTCACTCAAAAGTATTGTGCAGGTGTGGGTGCTACACTACATTCAGAGAAACCATAACCGGCTCAGAGAAAGGCAGTGAGATTGGCAAGGCGGCTATGAAGAGAGAACTAAGGAAATAAGCTTGTTTAACCTTAAGACCGACAGGCTCGGTGAAAGACCTGGCACTTGCGAGGAGGCTATGCCAAAGGCTGGCTTCACACCTGGTCCCTCTCATTCCAGCCTCAATAGAATGGATTTAAATTATCAGAAGGCAGATTCCAACTGAATTAGGTTAGAAAAGGTTTCCTAATAATACAGTATAAGCAGTTTGGCAATGAAACGAATAATATAGTCACAAGTCACTTTTTTCAGTGCCATTGTCCTTTCAAACAGCTGCAAGTTGAGGGCTGCTTGTATTCTATTTCATATGAAACTCTGAATATTCTGAAGGTTTGACTCTGATGCTTTGACTCTGAAAACAAAAGAAGTGCTACTTATGAGTGTCCGTACACACACACTAAGGGGATTGCTAACATTCAAAAATATCAGCTTTAATCTGAAACTTTTTGCCTGAAATACCTGGAGAATTTTAACATCCAAAATTCTGGATATCCCTACTTGGATTTTCAAAGAATTGAGAATTGAATCCAAGCATTACTACCTTATCACCTAACCATTTCCAGGTTTATTCAACCTTTTTATGTGTACGTATTCCTATTTTCGTTATCTGGAGAAATTCTGAAGAACTATGATACCAATCAACACAAATGAGATAGCAGTCTTATATCTAAAAAATGCTCTTTCTAGGATTCCTGAGATGGTGCTGAGGCTGTAACTCTGTCCATCAATGTGGCAGGGATGCAGAAGCTCTCATGGCAGGCCATCATGCTGTCCTAAGTTTTGTGCAATTTTCCCATTGCACAGTTTTAAGACTTGATCCTGAGTAGCATAGTATTTGGTAATACACAGTGATCCACAGGAAACACTGCCCAAAGAGGATGTGAACTGATACTTTCAGGAATCCCTGTTTAAATCACGGAGCCAGTAACACAACTCCCATGCTGATGACATGTCAAAATACTGTAACAGAAATTTGAAATCCATAATCTGGATTTGTTGCAAAACAACGGATCTCATAACATTACACAAACACAAAAATCCTGGGCAGTTATAGCCCAGGGCCTTGTTTGGAAGGATGCCCACCTGCTTAGGAAAAAGAATATCTATCTATCTATATATATATATATCCACAAATGGGAAGGATTAGAGAGGAGAGGCAGCTAGCATGCTGGTAAATCCCTGTATCATAACTGTTTCGTCCTCCAGTATTGTAGGGGTAAGGTAAGTCTGGGGCCCAACGATGAGAACTGTTTTTGACCAGGCAGTGTTGTTTTAGGACACTGGAAGTTGTTTTGGGGTGCCAGTTTATATTGTTTTTTGTGTGTTTTATTCCTGGGAGCCACCCAAGGCTATGATGTATTAGATAAGACAGACAGAGAAGCTGTGCTGTGAATAAAGAGATGTTTTGTGAAAGTACTCACAAAACATTTTCAAAATTCATAAAGTGCCACCAGACTCGGCATGTATTGTATGCAGGCCTAACTAATATTTAAAGCAAATAGTTGACTGACACTTAAAGGAAATGGAAATTTGGGATGAAGAAACAAGCTATTTAACCTCTTTCATACCTGCTGTTTCTAATTATTCTCCTGCTTTAACTGTTCTTGTCCCAAGAGTTAAGCAGGATAAGGTGAATAACTACCCTCTAAAGATATATTTCTTTAAAAACAGCCTCCGTGTTTTATGCATGAAGTAATCTGCTGGAATCTTGCACAGGAAACATTCCTAGGGAATTTATAGTTTTACCTCTTCATAATTATCTATACTAAAAGCTCCGTTTTCTTCCCTCTTCTGTTTTTCGGAAATCTAAATTTCTAAGCAGAGCTATGGGGAGCTAAGTTATATACATAAACATTTGGAAAATAACTTTCATCCTTCTATAATGTTCTCTAGCGGGAACTAGCAACGTTGAACAGCTATGTCTGGGCTCAAAAGCTAAGCAGGTTTAAGGATATGACAAGCAGGATGCATACAGTGCTATTTATTATGGTTTTATAAAGATTTTGCATCTGAATTATGGTTTAAATTTTTTAAGATACAATCTTGCTATTAATAGAAAATTATATTGTTTTATTTTTAAACCAGCTAGATTTGTTTGACTGAATCAGTCTAAAAATACTTGCAAGGGGGATCACTCAGTCACTAAAATGAGAGTTGGCTAACAGCTGAATGAGACCAATATTATTTAATTATTTACTTATAACATTTAAATAGCTGCTCATCTTAAATTAAACTCTCTTAATATTAAACTATATTAAATTGGTCAGCTTCCCATCAATTACTATGAGGTAAATCCAGAATTTAGTTTGGAAACTGAAGTGCATTTGAAAAGCAAGTTTTGAAGACAACTTTGTGTCAATAAAAACATCAAAACTTCAGTTTAACCTGAGGGCATCTTTACCTTAATTGGAACCAGTTTCCCCTTCGCCTGACTAGGTTAAAGAGACCGCCACCTTCTCTCATGTGCGCCACTTCAGGCATATCTGGAATTGAGGAATAATAGGCATCCAGATTGAAGAACCAAGTTGGTGGTGCAAAAGAAATCGGCACACACAGACATCTGTCCATATTTTTATTTCTGTTACTTATTTATAGCAATATTATATAACAACGAAATGTCTGTAATAAAAAAAAACCTCAGACCTCCTTCAAATAGTCTGCATTTGATCCCCAAATTAAAAATAATAATAATAACTTCACAACGCTACGGTGGCTTTCCCCCAGTCAGGTACATTGAACCTTTGCATCACTGATCTCTCCATCATATTTGTTCATGCAGACAGCTAATGGTAGAACCACTGCAGATGGAGCAACCAGATGAAAGGATAAGGACTTATCTTTTTGACCCAGTCCTAATTTTAGTCTTACACAGGCAGATAAGGGGTTGGCCCACCTTGCTGCTCGTAAAAGCAATTACCTATGCATATTTCACAAGGTAAGTAATTAGGAGGTGGCTTTCTGAGTAACTCATTTTACACACACAAACCATTTTCCTGTCACCTCTAAGATGTGATGAAAGATAGCTTATGCATTAGAATTCACAGGCAGCTACTTTCATAGAAACCTGAGGAAAAGGCCCTCTCTGTAGGATCCCAATCCAGGGTCACTGGACGGATGAAATATTGAATTAGATTTCAGCTGTAGATTGTCTCTCTTCAGCAAAGCCAACAGTCTGCAGCTGATATATTTTATGAGTGGGAGAGAAATACTGGGAGCTGCAAAAGCTGTAAAAGTGGTGGCGGTTTACTGGGCAAACTAAGCACAGTAAGACTTAAAGTAAGGGCAGAGTCTGATCAGAGAGCAGGAACTGTGGCATAAATCAGGAGTTGGCACTTGAGCCCAAGCAAAGCCTTCAGTTCTCTTTATACTTATTTTCATCAATAAGTAACCAATGATCAGTCTTGGCAGGCTGAATCATTTCAAGTCTCGATCTGTTCTTTATAACATGATGAATGTACTTTATGATTGTGGTTTTATTCATGATTAAGATCATGGTTTGTCGATTGCAGCTTATATACATCTGGTAAGATGAATATACTTTACAATTATGAATGTATCTTATGCTTGTACGTACTTGACAAGATGAATGTACTTTATGACTATGAATGTATCTTATGATTGTAATGGCAGTTCGTTTATTGTATGTATGTAGGTATACAGTATATATACCGGAGACAAATTCGTTGTGTGTCAATAAATTTGGCCAATAAATTCTGATTCTTGAGTTACTCAACTGCAGCCCCCAATGGCAGTCTTCTGCTGGCTGTGGATAATGAGACTACAGGTAGCCCTTGACTTACAACCACAATTGAGCCCAAAGTTTCAGGTGCTAAGTGAGACATTTATTAAGTGATTTTGTGCAAATCCATAGTTTAGTGCATGATTCAGAGTCACCCCACTCCATTGGTTCAGTAACCGAGGCAGGCATGTTGTAAACCCAGCCATTGGGCTAAGAAGTATAGACTTCCTCCATGATGTTATACTCTGGACAATGTTCTGTCTTAATAGAGTGGCTAAAAGTCTACACACACGGGGACCAAAACAGGGTAGTGTATCTCTCGCAGTCAAAAATGACACAATAAATAAATAAATAAATAAATAGCCTGTCATACAAAGCTGTAAAGCCACAACGACCTCTCTTCAAAGTCACTGGACGGTCTCTTGACAGCAGACTAAGGATGGTAATGTCTGAACCTGAGATTGAGATTCGACTTCTACTTACAACAGTTCATTTAGTGAGCATTCGAAGTTACATTGAAAAAAGTGACGTATGACCATTTTTCACGCTTATGACTGTTGCAGCATCCCCATGGACACGTGACTTACATTCAGATGCTTAACAACTGGTCCGTATTTATGACGGTTGCAGTGTTCCCAGATTCTGTGATCCCCTTTTGTGACCTTCTGACAAGCAAAGTCAATGGGGAAGCCAGATTCACTTAACAACCGTGTTACTATTTTAACAACTACAGGAATTCACTTAACAAATGTGGCAAGAAAAGTCGTTAAATGGAGCAAAACTCACTTAACAAATTTCTCACTTAGAAACATAAATTCTGACCTGTAGAAAGTTTCCGAAACCCAAAGTCTTGGATTAATATACCTGTCCTGTTCTACACAAAAAGATGCATACAACCACAGGCAGCTCACAAAGGTAAGTCATGAACTTTCCCAGTTTGAGCATAAATTCCCCAACCAATCAAAGTGAAAGGCTCTTTGAAATCAACCTCGCCTTCTGCTGACCTCAGGATTTGTCGATTAAGTTTTCTTTGCAATGCTGTAGAAGTAATGATTCATTCCGGTTACACTTACATAAAGTGAAAAAATTGTGTTAGTCATAGTTAATTGGAGGGGAGGGGGCACTCAGCATATTTAGGAACCTAACATTTTTGTCTACTTTCTTTAGTATATTGTGCAAATAAAATGGTTAGCCAGTGTAATGGTAAACTGATGTGCTGGGAAAGAGAAACTTCACATTTGAGTTCATCCTCAGCCATAGAAGCTCACTGACAGTATGTAGACTAATGGCTTCCAACCAACTAAACTAATCATCCAACCAACCAAGAAAGACAGAATATCCCTGATTCATCAGATAATAAGGTAGAATATTGAGATGACAGCCTCCACTTCCCTCCTCTACATAAATATGTATACGTGTATATTTATTTTATACAAGACAGACAACTAGTTTGTCAAGAAGAAATCACACCCTCGTTAATTGTGCTGTTTTGCCTGCAGGTGTTTCTTTTTGAATATCCTTTGGGGAACATTTTTTTCAAAAAGAACAATGGTGTCTACTTGCAGTACATTCCACACCGGCATCTAAGAACTCTCCCTCCCTGGGCGCAATGCTACATCTGAGTGGCAGGGCCAGAGCGAGGCATGAAGAAAGGAAGACGATACAGCAAAAGCTATCCTACATTTGTCTCTGCTGGCTTAGAGAAGGATGTTAACTTTGCACCTGCATTGGGACAACCGTTCACACAGTCTCCATTCTAGTACCCCTGTTTCCATTAAGCATGCAAATGATGTTTCCTTTTCTACAGCCACATTTCTACCTCAGCTTTTCCTCAGGGAGGGCTGCGGTCAATGCTGACTTGTGTGCGACACAATTTAAAAACTACCACAAACAGGGTTCTATTAAACCCAGTATTCCAGTATTTGAGGGGCTGCCACAAAGAAAAGAGGGGTCAGCCTATTCTCCAAAGCAGTGGTCGCCAACCTGTGGGCCCTGGGCCCACTGGTGGGCCACCAGAAGATCTAGCTGGGCCACAAGGGGTCAGCTCGGCTGGCAGGAGTGCTAGGGGTTCGGCCAGCGCAGCACCCGAAGATCAATCGGCACAGTATCCGAAGGCCCAGAGATCGATCCGCAGGGCTCCTGGAAGCCTCTAATTCGGCCCGCAGGTGCCCCGAGATCAATCTCTAGGCACCCGCGGGACACCTGGAGGACCGTAATTCAAACTGCAGGACACCTGGAGGCCCATAATTCGACCCGCGGGACGCCTGGAGGCCCGTAATTCAGCCTGTGGAGCGCCTGGAGGTTCATAATTCGGCCCGCGCAGCAGGGGTGTCCAGAGCTCGGCTGAGCCAGTGAGCAAGTGAGGAGGAAGGAGTGGAGCACCAGAGCGGTATGTGTGGGTGTGGGTGTTTGTCTCTCTCTCTCTCTTTCTCATTCTCTCTATGTCCTTCTGTCTCTCTGTCTGTCTGTCTTTTTCTCTCATTCTTTCTCTCTTTCTCTCACTCTGTCTCTCATTCTCCCCTTTTCTCTCATCCTCTCTTTCTCTCTCTCGATCTCTGTTATAATTTTTGTTATAATTAAATAAGCTTTTTAAATTTTGCTATATTAAATAGGTGCCTTTTAAATTAATAAAATGGAAGTTCTCTGACAATTATTTTACAAATGTATGTACCTTTTAAAAAAATTCATATTGGTGGGCCTCGGGATTTCAAATTGTGAATTTGGTG
>JANHFO010004411.1:29914-43169 GCA_032468095.1 Pareas carinatus
GTGGTCCCTGAGGTCAAAAAGGTTGGCAACCACTGCTCCAAAGCACTTAAAGGAGGACAAGAAACAATGGATTGAAACTACTCAAGTAGAGAAGTAACCTGGAATTAAGGAGAAACTTCCTAAAGGTCAGGACAATTAACCAGTGGAACAGAAGCTGCCATCAGAAGTTGTGGGTGCTTCATTACTGGAGGTTTTCAAGAAGAGACTGGACTGCCCTTTGTCTGAAATGGTAGAGGGCTTCCTGCCTGAGAAGGGGGTTGGACTAGAAGACCTCCAACTTCCCTTCCAACTCTATTCTGATTGAATGATGGAAGAAAATAAAATGTCAATTTTCCTGAGAAAGTAGTACATCTTCTAGATTAGAGTGGACAAACATGACAAATTTCCGACCTGTGGACTTCAACCCCTGGAATTCCTGAGCCAGCATGGTTGACTCAGGAATTCTGGGAGTTGAAATCCACAGGTTATAAAGTTACCATACTTGCCCGCTCCTGCTCTTGACAGATATGGGGCAGACCATTAAAACATGTGCCTGAAGATACGGAGAGAGAAAAGTTATGCATTACAGACAAAACTACAAATGGAAAGGATACTCCATTTCCGATATTTTAAAGCAAGCTATGTAACCTGCTAAAAATTGTTTGATTACTCTGAACTTGCCTGTTTATTTTCTGAACAGCATTACATAGTTAATGTAAACAGACCATGTTTTAACTGGTCTTCAGATGGATCAAATGTTCTTACTTCCCTATAGCATATTTGTACCAGGCTAGAAAATATGAAATATGCAGGACGTGATGGAATAAACTTGATTTTTTTTTTCTGACTCAGAACGGCTTTCTTACACCAGCCTTGAGGAGGAAAAAAGAAAGTCAACTCTCTGGCACAATCATGCGCTACAGGCAAAAGTGTACACCCCTTTCTTTTAATGATCCTTTGGTTCCTTCCTCTTCCCGACTTTATTTTATACAGTATTCACTTAATTACAAAACATTAAATGGAAAAGTAATGGAGTATACAGAGAGCCAGATTCAAAAAGCAAAATGATTTCAAGCATGCATGCACGTAGCAGCTATTAGGGTTCCTTTACAACAGCTGCATCTGTTCCTGGGTTCACAACTGCCCTCCACCGCTAAGTGTGCAATTCAAAACAAAAATAAGCTTTGTCCAAGGTGTTACATGCATGCACATAAATCACATACTCGCTTGTTTAAAAAAACTGTACGGCACACCCATCTTAAATACAAATCTGGGGAATTCACAACAATAAAAACAATAACTACAAAACCCATAAAAGCAAAAACTAAAACAGAAATTTGGTGCCTCAATCATCCCTCGGGGATGTCCCACAACCAGCTCCAGATATTTCCATTCTATCCCATCACCTAGGTGAAAACCTAGATCTGGGCCTGCTGAATCGGAGGGGGGGGGGAGGCAGAGAAGAATTCCATATGGTAGGGGAAGCCATGGGAAAGATACATTTCTCTACAATTCTCATTCCGGTAAATGGGTTTTGGTGACCAGAATCATCCACCACAGCACTCATCTGATTAACAGACAAAACCTCTTTACAGCAGCCATTTTGTGAGAGATGCCGCAAGCGCCTCATTTTTTAAACATGGCCCACAAGGCTTCTGAAAGGAGGTCAAGGACCATATGTTGTTCCCCAGAATCTGCAGAAGGCCTGCAAGGAATGGTGACTTTGACAGCTGAGACGTATTTAATGAAACCCAGCATATCCTCCTCCTGTTGCGCAACCCATGGCATTCACTCCCATTCTTTCCCTTCAAAACACCTGCCTCTACAGGTCGTATAAAGATTAGAAGGAACACAATGTTCACAATTTATTTCCTTTCCTAATCTGCAGCAAACTTTTTGTATCTGGAATGAAGGGATGGGCTGTATTTTCCCCCTCTTTACATAAGAGTCAGAACAGTACATGTTTTAAAAAAGAAAACAAAGAAAAGCAGGAGTAATTTAATGTATTTCTGGATGCAGGATGCGGTGATGGCCATTTGCGTAGATGACTTTCAAAAGTGACCTGGACAGATTCGTCAGTAACTATCTGTCCTGGCTTTAATAGATCATCTTTTTTCAGTCAATATGACCAGGAAGTTGAAAAGACACCGTGTGCTTCTAGAAACAACAGCTTAAGCCCTTTTGGAAAACTAATACTAGACTAGATACTGATCTGAACAAACAAAACAAATCTTACATAATCCAGTGAAATATCCAATGAAGCTCATGATTATTTTTCCACCTCCAAGGATCTCTGGCCAGTACACATAATCTCAATGTTATTTTATCAATGCAAAAATCCTGTTAGGTAGCTATGACTGAGAACAACTGACCCACATAAGTTTACTAACTACGTAATAATAAGTCACTAGTTCAGTTTCCTTGATACAAATAAGCTATACTATTTTTGTGCATCCAAGCCTTGAGACAAAAAGGTCTACTTGTTTTTCAAGTTCAAAAGCACGTTTTCCTGAAATCATAAATTCCCCTCTTACCAAGTCTTCCACTTCGATACATACTGTACATAACTTAGTAACACAATCAAACAGGAAGTTGCAGCAATAATGCTAAAACAATAGATCGATTGTGGACTGCTAAGGTCACGGTGGCAGGACTGTAACCTTGACGTTCCAAGTTAAACAACAAACAACAACTAAGCATTAAGCACACCTAGTACCGGAAGATTTCTCCACTTCTAAAGAAAATCTTTACCTATTAAACAGGTATTCAAACTTTGGCATCCGTTTCAACATCAAAACTGAGAGTGTGGCAGGAAAAAAGATGCTTAATTCCTTGTGAGGACATCCAGTTGTTCAAACGAGAATTGATCTGGTTCTAGAGAAATCACAAGGAGCTTGGGAAATGAAAGAAAGCATTTGTCTAAATCTAATAACAGTTCTCAATCCAGATTACTCACTGCCTGGTTACACAGATTCATTAAACCCTATAGTTGGGTTCACAAAGCACAATTTCTATCACTCTCAGAACATTACATCAAACATATGGTTAACTCATATCACACCACTCTATTCTAATGTGCTGTGAAAACCAGCCTTCAGTTCAATGGAGCTTACTTCCAAATTAAATAGGAATAAAGTTAGAGTTTATTATTAAATGTAAATACTATATATTATCCAGAGGAATCCCTCTTATTTATTAATTCAATTTTTACCCTGCCTTTACTACTTTATAAATAAGTTAAAATGGAGAACATACAGAATACTCCTTACTTTCTTCTATCTTCCTTATAACAACTCTAGAACTCACTGGCTCCTGGTTTCTAGGTCATCACTTTAATCACTACACCAAACTGGCACTCACAACTTTTATAGTCTTAAATCATCGGCTACCTTAGAGATTGTCAACCAATGGCCTCTATTCTGAACATAATCCCCGGAGTTAGTTCTAGAGTTCCTTATCCAGGAAAGACAGGAAACAGATGAAAAAGATGTAAACTTTTTTTTCTTCTCATTCTCATAGTGCTCTCTACTTTTGTGCAACCTGCCAAGTTATTTCAGGCAATTTAGAGTAGAAGCCCCAAGATACGCGATCTTTGACTTTTTAAGAATGAAGAACCCACCAGAAAAATGGGATAACCTCCACCAATCAAATACTTCGACATTATTTAATGCCCATTAACAAACCATATGATTTATACAGCTAAGGTGGAGGCAATAATCTAACTTGGATTTGTTGAATAAGCTACAATTGACTATATAGAGCACAAAATGATAAAACATGATTAACTTAATTAACCGAGTTCACAGAATAAAAGAAGCAAGCCTTCCTCAATTGGAGCACCCTCCCAATATGTAGGCTACAGTTCCCAGAATTCCCAATCTCAGCTGTGCTGAAGGGGGAATTCTGGGAGTAGCAGTCCACTTCCGAACGACATCCCCATGCAAAAATTCTGCATTAAACCTAAACCAATCACAATAGAAGATGCATCTGGACTCAAATATTGTTAGATGAAAGAAAAATACTGTTTTTGACTCTTTTTGGATGTTTCCAGGCATGCAACTGATCAACTTATGTTGCAGCAATTGCTTGTTTCACGCAAGGCATATGGAAGCTCACATGAAACCCATCAGGGAGCCACACAAGGCCTTCCAGAGCTTTTGGGCAGGAAAGATGGAACTGGTGACCTCTTTTTTAATAGCAGCTGGTTACAAGATGCAGGAACTGAATTGGAAATGCTGGAGAATTAAATTGCACACAATACTGAATAGGAAAGTGGAAGGAAAGTATGTGTGTTTCGGGTACGTGAGCAAGATGTGAGTGGGAGGTTAATTAAGTTGGCAAAGTGGAGGAGAAGCAGGCACTCCGTTGAACAGTTGGCGAACATGAATTCAGATATGGGCCAACTTCATTAGCAACCATCCTTCTACTTCACAAAGTGATGGGGGGGCAGAATAAACTCTGGGAGGAATTGGAAGCCTTTATTATTATTATTATTGAACAAGGCTGCCAACAAACACCAAGCTTCCCTCCCTCCAGCAGGGCCAGGGAAGGGACTGTGGAAGGAGGGAGGGGGGTTAAGCTTCCACTCCCTGTACCCATGTTCTTCATGAAAATTACAACCTTGCCTGAAAGGAGTATTACATTTTTTAAAAAAAGAACTAGGTGTGGCTGTTACCTGTACAATAAACCTAACGGCTGGTTTGTCCCCAAGAGGCATCCAGAATTAAATCTGATGCCTTTTAATTCCACAGTATCTGTGTGGATGCCTTTGCTCTTTCTTCATTTCAAGTGAACCACCATGCACATTTTAAAGATGCATTTATACTCAAGGGAACCATCTAGCAGTAAGGATTTTGCAATGATGACACGATGCATTCATTCTTGGTGACACCAATTGAGGAAATATTTCAGCTCGTAAGACAGAGTTAATACTCATCCCCCATTTTTCCTTGAAATTATAATGATTAAAGTTTAGCATGGAGCTGCAGTGGAGCTGAGAAAATATTTTACATCGCCTGATTGGGCCGCATGCCATAGATTCGCCATCATTGCCCTAGAGACTTAAAAGTATTTTTTTCTGTCTAACTCTTGATTAGAGAGGCCTAGACGAGTTGAAAATCTTTGTGCTTTAAAAAATATTAATGCTGAAATTACAAGATCTCTATTCAGAGAAATAATATTATCTAGCGGATTCTAATTAAACGTGGGTTGAGACCAGATAAGTAAATCCAGAGAAATCCACTGGAATTAGTAACTTCGCTCTTGATTTCAATCATTTTGCTTTGATTGGTCTAACCAAGGTACTTAGCCTGTTCATTTTGTCACTAGGACAGTTGGATATTTGTAGCTCATGTTTGGAAAAACTGCTTATTCTCTAGAAAAGCAGATTGATACACAGCTCTGCTCTACCTGCTTAAAGACAAAAACTAAGGTGCTTCCGTATAAATATGGCACAAGAATTTAAAACAATCTTAAAATAAAAGTACAAATTAATAAAGAACCTGCCTTATGAAACACCACCATCACCACCACAACCCCACCTTGAGGTCGGATCGGCCCTGACCTTACTGGTTCTCCAGAAACCTCTTAAAATTGAATTATATCAACAGGTTTTAGGATTCCATGAAATGGCTATGTTGCAAGTTCTTGAAAGCACTTTCTCATTATTTTAGTTATATTTAAATTTAATACTCTTGAAAAGTCTTTATTTCCAATTGTTCTGCTTTTCTTGTAGGTCTCCCAGTTACCAATAAAGAAGAATATCTGTAGCTCATGGCTGAAATGAGGGGACTTTGGTGCTCTCTGGGCCCGGTGGTTTTCTTGCAGACGTTTCATTAGTGCTCTAATGGTGTTACCTAATTTGGATAGTAAAAATGTCCGTGAGAAAATAACCAAGCTCAGAGAGCACCAAGGACCCCTCAGACTTTCCCCGAGTCAGATTCGTGTGATGGGCGGCTATATAAATTCAATAAATAAATAGCTGCTTCGCACACACCCCAGAACAATTGGTAGAGGAGAATTCAAGACCCATGCCAACAGGCCAAGAAACTTTACATTTCCTAAAGGTATCAGTGCTGTTAGAACTGTCTCAGTTGCCAAATAAAAGGCATCCAAAGAAATTGGACAAGGGTCAAAGACATCTCAATCTCAAGAATGCAGATGTTACAATCATAAACCAGACACACTTGTCTGTACTGGAATTAACACACACACATATCCGCCCCCACGTATTGTTTTGGTGAATCCACAAAAACCAAACATACCTTCCCACCAATCTAATGCATTCTTCTCTAGAATGGTATTTTGGCAACAAGATTTATCCTGTTCTCCAGCAGAAGCTTGTGGCAGCATGTCTACAGAAAGAAAGAGAACTGGTAGTAGCTTTGGTTATGAATGCTTTCTATGGCCCCATATGGCTGAAGTCAATCAACAGTAGTTCCCCAGCACTTGAGCTGAGATATTGCTCCATTCTCCCCGAAGAAGTGAGGATAGGTCTGAGTTCATCTGCCTGAAGTCTACTTTCCAAAGCCCTTGTTGATATCAGCACCTTGGACAAAGTTTTTTTGTGGTTTCTTACAGCTCCTCTATTGAATATTCCAGCTCTTGATAGAGAGAGGTGCATTAACAATCATTACATAGCAGTTCAGGGGAAATTCTAAGCTTGGTAAACAAATTATAATAATTGGGGAGAAACATCTAAGTTCTATCAATTCTACATTAGCATCATCTGGGAAAACTCTAAGGGGTACAATCCTAAAACAACCTAATGAAGGTCCAGTTATACCAAGATGACGACTCAAATGATGGGAGAGATAGAACATGTGGGATGGCGTACAAACAGAACAGAACACACTTTATGCTGAAACGGTTTGGTACTTGTCCTCATTGTTACTCATTTAATCACAAACATGCTTCCTCACTGCTGGTTGTTGCACTCTCAATCTTAAGAAAAACTGGGTAAGCTGTGCTGCTAAAGAGCTGCAAAGGTGTAATGCAGGAATATCCAGTCCTGGCAATTTTAAGACTTGTAGAGTTCAACTCCCAGAATTCAATTCTCAGTTGGGGAATTCTCGGAGCTAAAGTCCACAAGTCTTAAAATTGCCAAGGTTAGACACCCTTGATATAATGGTTTGCAAGCTGATAAGTATTCAGGAGTTCATTTTGTAAACAGTTACTTGCAATTCTTCTGTTATCAGTGAAAATAACTGCTTCCTTGTTCTTAGAAATAAACTAAGAACATCTGTTTCAAGGTACTGAAGGCGTAAGTTAGTCGATCTGAAACAGGAAAGCGTTCCACTGCTGATATTCTTGTCACCCCATTCCCATTCTCTTAAGTTTCTTCCTTAAGAAAATTGGAGGTTTTCTTGGAGAAAGAATTAGTTTTAGACAGAGGTAAAAAAATACTGACAAAGGAAAATATACCTCCAAAGACAGTTGCAATGATGATCAGTGGCTTCAAAAAAGACAGATCAAAACCATAACTTCTTCTAACATGTGCCGCATGCATTCTACATACGTCAAAAGGGACAGGGCTTCTATCACTCAGTCACACCAGCCATTTTGAAGTCAGTGGCATCACTGCAGACACTCCTGCATGTCTTATGTTTAAGTTTTTATGGCAAAGATAAAAAATGACAACATGCAATTATGTCAGGATGCAAACTCCATCTTTATATACTTGCACCTCAGTATCTGACACAAATACCTACTGTTAAATTGATTTTTTTGTAACAATGATGGCCCTTGTCCCCAACCCTCAACTTCTATGAGTCAATAAACTGATAAGGCGCCACATCTAGACAGAAAGCAGAAATCTCAAAGGGCTACCATCTATACAACCGTCTTCCAAGTTTGCTCAGAAGTTTGGAAGAAGTATATTACTGACGTTACAGGATTGTAAGAACCCCTATTATATTGCAACCTGCTACAGCTGGTGCAGAATGCAGCAATGTCCAGTTTGGTGGGTCCCTAAGGTGATACATATGAATAGCACTAGTTACCAGTTTCCTTCCAATTCCAATTCAAGATATGTGTTGGTTGGTTATTTATTTATTTTATTCACTTTCTATAGCTGCCCAATACAACAAAGTGACTCTGGGCAGCTTAGAGAAGGCTTATTACCTTTAAAGTCCTCTATGATGGGGGTCTCCAAAGTTGGCAACTTTAAGACTTGTGGAATTCTGGGAGCTGAAGTCCACAAGTCTTAAAGTTGCCAAGGTTGGAAACCCGTGCTCTATGGCCTGAGTCCATAGTTTCCGAGGAGCCATCTCACCCCAATGGAAGTAGCCCTCCCGACTGGCTCCAGCAGAAGGGGCCTGATACGGGCCCTGTTTGTTAAGGAATTCCAATGGGCCAGTTCAAGGAGAAGAACCTTTTCCACTCTGGCTTCGGCCTTGTGGAACATTCTATCACCAGATATGTGAACTGTTCCCATCCTTTTGACCTTCCCAGGAGGGTATCAAAACTTGATTTTGCCTGAGGAGGGTGCGATTCATCAAAGCACTGAAGGCAAGACAAGAAATGGATGGAAACTAATCAAGGAGAGAAGCAACCAAGAACTAAGGAGAAATTTCCTGACAGTTAGAACAATTAATCAATGAAACAGCTTCCCTCCAGAAGTTGTGGATACTCCAACGCTGGAGGTTTTGAAGAAGAGATTGGAGAACCATTTGTCTGAAATGATAGTCTCCTGTTTGAGCAGAGGGGTTGTTACCAGAAGACCGTCAAGGTCCCTTCCGACTCTGTTATTCTGTTATGATGAGGATGGGGGGACAAGGTTCATGATTCAATGTATAATATAAACACAGTAGTTAAATTAACTCAGTGTCTCAGTAATGTTGACTCTGTTGCAAGAAATCAGCCACCACCTGTCTTTGGGGAATGAGATCAGATTCATGTCTGTTCTTTGGTGTGAATGCATTGACACCTCTGACAGAAAACAATATTTCCTTTGTAATGTGATTTTATGTGCCAAATCCAGAACGATCACTGTTGGCTCTAATTTGCTGAGAAAAACTAATGCTATAAAACCATTGCAGTAAGCCAATCCAGAGAGCTGCTTCTCCCCCACCAGGCAGGTGGATTGTTAGCAATTAGTTGCAGATAGAGTTGCCTCTTTTCTTTGATGTGGTCCGCTTTGGTTTTCTCAACAATTAAGCCCCACTGGTCTCAGCTGGGAGAAATCAGATGCCATACTATTCTGCTTTGAGCTGACAGTTGCAAATCACAAAGCTGTAAAACTGCAGCACTTCCTCCCTTTCCTAAGATAAGAATAAACCACATTTCTCTTGGAATTAGGCCTTCCTCTTGACAAGGTGGCTGGATTGGAAGATTTAAGGGGAAAACAAAAAGTCCCACGTAAAAACAAAGTTCTGAAGATCCTATTTCTAACCACACTTTTTCCTTTGATGAATTTGAGCAACATATTTACCTCCATTCTATCTCCTTTTAATTTGGAGTATATTCCAGGACTTTGCATAATTTATTGGTAGATTTTATTGATAGGATTTCTCCCAATGAAACATATGAGTAGCTTATTTCACCTAGTATTAATGCTATAAAGGCTATGCCACCCTACCAGTCTGCTACAGGTAGTCCTCAATCTACCAGCATTTGTTTAGTGACCATTTGAAGTTACAATGGCACTGAAAAAGGGACATGACCAGTTTTCACACTTTTGACTGTTGCAACATCCCCATGGTCACATGATCAAAATTCAGATGCTTGGAAACTGACTCGTATTTATGACAGTTGCATTGTCTTGGGGTCCTGGGCCCGTTTTGTGACTTTCTGACAATCAATGTCAATGGGGAAGCCAGATTCACATAACAACCGTGTTACTAGTTTAACAACTGCAGTGATTCACTTAACAAGTGTGACAAGATAGGCTGTAAAATGGGGGAAAATTCACTTCACAACTATCTTGCTTAGCAGCAGAAATTTTGGGCTCAATTGTGGTTGCACATTTGCATGGCGAACATCTCCAGCATATGGCCCTGTCACCTCGAGATGAAAACTCCATCAATCAAGACGCCATCCATAGCTTAGTGGAGAGCAGCTACTTTGTATAATGTTTGCCCGGGTTCAATCCTGGATAGAACTGACAAATATCTCTCCCTGAAGTGCATGCATGTCAAAGTCTATGGAGAGTCCCAATCATCCAGGTCATGGCTGTCCCAAAGGTGCTTTTCAAAAGGCAACCAGACTTTCTTGGTTTTTTTCCCTTGGAAACATTTCGCTTCTCATTCAAGAAGTTTCTTCAGAACTAAACTAACATATCTTCTTTAGAACTGAAGGAGCTTCTTGGATGTGAAGCGAAACATTTTCAAGGAAGAAAACCAAGAAAGTCCAGTTGCCTTTTGAAATGAACATTTGAAATATGCGTGTCAAAGCCAAATCTCCATGGAGGTTTCATTTACCTTCTCTAGCCCATTCCAGATGCCCGAGCTGTTCTTCCAGGATCACACAAAGAACTGTATTATATTGTACACCACCCCAAGCCCCTCTCTGAGGGAGATAAGGCAGTTAAAAAATATGAAATATAAATAGGTAAATAAAATATAAATAAATAACCGTTGAAGCACCCAAGTTGGCTTTCAGGAATGCAGAAGGAACTTTTTTTTTAAAAAAAAAATGGACCACTCGTACCCTTAGATTAGTTCAGTCTTTTATGAAAAACTCAGCCACTGCCTTAGTGGGATAATCAAACCAGACCTTCAGGTTAAATTATGCATTTGTCTGGTTACTACACCTTTCTTCCCAAAATGTGCATGCTGTCAATTCACTGGTGCCTTTCTTATCCTGAGCTTCAAGTTGATAACATATTCTAAGAAATTAGCTATTGACTAGTGAACATCTCAGTAGAATTTGTACATGCTGCCACGGTGGTTAGAATTGTTCAAGGCGATATTTGGAGATCATCAGACTGACCACACTTAATTGAAAAGAATCCTTCAGGATCCCAGAGGGAATTAGCCTTCCCACATTGCCATGCTCAATTTCACATGACATCTTAAAGCTCTCAAGATCTTGTTTAACTGCTCCACCATTTGTTCTGAAATTCAATTTTTGCCACATGACAATATGGAATATACAGAGAACGTTCATACTAGAATCTTAAGAAAGTCTGCTTAAAATTTAATCCTATTGAGTTCCATAGAAAAGATTGCTTTTTAAAATGAAGTTCTAATGAGCTCAATGGGCTAATTCTGAATAAACGTGTCTGTAATTGTACTCATCTCCTTAATAAGCCAGCTTCAAATTGCAATGATAGAGGAATTTGACAACTTTTTTAAAAACCACAGACAAATATAGCTAGCGGTGTGATATTTATCATCAGACATAGTTACACTGCTCTGGAAGCAACCATTATCTCAGGATATGGGAGGAAAAAAGAAAGTTGGGTTTGGTTTTCACTTTGGATTTCAGAACAAACCTAATGAAAAAGAACCGCAAGGAATTATTTCCAAATATATTTAGAATTTCCTAAACCACTCGATTTTGCTGCTGATGTTAACTTCAAATTTATGGAGGTAGTCCTTGGCTCACAACAATTCATTTAATGGCCGTTCAAAGTTACAATGGCACTGAAAAATGTGACGTGACCAGTTTTCACACAACCATTTCAGCAAGCATCCCTGTGGTCATGTGATCAAAATTCGGGCACATGGCAATTGGCCATGTATTTATGAGAGCTGCACTGTCCTGGGGTCACGTGAGCCCCATTTGTAACCTGCCAAGCTAGCGTTTGACAATCAAAGCCAATAGGGGAAAGCAGATTTGCTTAAGGACTGCACGATTCACTTAAAAACTGCAGTGATTTGCTTAACAGCTGTGGCAAAAAAGGTCATGAAATGGGGCAAAATTCACTTAACAACTGCCTTGCTGAGCAACAGAAATTTGGGGCTCACTTGTGGTTGTAAGTCAAGGACTATCTGTATTCTAAATGTATATTTTTACCTTCTTTGTGTGCTTGCCTTGTTAGAGCTCTTATTATTCTAGCTTCAATTACTTTCAAAAGAGAAGTAAGCCAGTTTAGTGTACTGGTTAAGGCACCAGGCTAGAAACCAGGGACCCTGAGTTCTAGTCCCACATTAGGCACAGATCCTGCTGGATGACCTTGCACTAGTCCCTCTCTCTCAACCCCTACCGGGAAGCAATGACCAACCACTTCCAAAATCTTGCAAGAAAACCACAGAGACTATTCCAGGCAGTTGCCAGGACTCAAGACTGACCTGAAGGCACATGCGTACCCACACATACACACTTTAATAGGGAAGAATATACACATTGTGTGTTCACGCACACACAACTTTGAGAACCAAAAAAGCCAAGAAGCAATATATTTAGTTAATTTTATTTTATTACCAGCACTTATGCCATGTGGATGGCCACATGTAGCCTATTTTAGATTACTGAGTTTTATTACATATAGGTCAGCGATCACAATAAATGGGGGAGGGGTTTGCCTTTTTCAATTTATTGGGGAAAGTTATATATCTATCAGACCTATTTTTAATGAGACACTCATTCAAAGTATACAATATATGTAATACTCTTACAATATTTTTCAGTTATATTATAAAAACAGATTCTCAAACAATGGTCTAAACCGGAGGTCTCCAACCTTGGTCCCTTTAAGGCTTATGGACTTCAACTCCCAGAATTGCTGTTAGCATGGCTGGCTGAGGAATTCTGGGAGTTGAAGTCCACAAGCCTTAAAGGGACCAAAGTTAGAGACCTCTGATTTAAACAACAGTTGCCAACAAATCTGCCTTCTCTATTCCTGCAGCTACCCTATGGAATAGTCCCTACCCAAAGCATGATACTGAGATCCATAATAATCCAAAGATGCACACACATTGGCTGCATTCACAAAATACACTTAACCTGATTCCAAGATTAACACATGTCCTTAATTTATGTAATACTAGCTACCAATACCCGTGCTCTGCTACAGGAATTACCAAGGAAATTGAATGTTGTGTAAGAAACTGGCGCTGTTAATACTGCCGTCGTTCGGAGATTGGAGTGGGCCGCCGCGAAAAAGCTGCTTTTGAGAAAGAGCAAGAGTGAAAATGAGAGAGAGAGAGAGAGAAAGAAAGAGGGAGAATGAGAGAAAGAGAGACGAAGAATGAGAGAAAGAGAGAGGAAGAATGAGAGAGGAAGAATGAGAGTGAGAGACACAGACATAGAGAGAAGGAAAGAGAATGAGACAAAGAGAGGGAGAGAGAAAGAGACAAAGAAAGAGACAGAGACAGAGAGAGAGAGAGGGAGG
>JANHFO010004411.1:54439-67941 GCA_032468095.1 Pareas carinatus
GCACATATCTTTTTTAGAACTTTTCTATTGAGAGGACTACAGTTTCAATTACATTCCAAGGATCTTGGAAGAAAAAAGTGAAAAAGATTGATGATCTCTTCAGACAATCACTTTTACCTTCATCAAGGTTATGTATGTAGATAATCCTCACTTACCAACTGCCTCATTCAGCGACCATTGCTGAAAGTTATAACTATATTGAAAAAATGTTATGATCAGTGCCTGCATTTACAAACTTTGCAGTGTCCCTCAATCATACGATCACCTCTACATTCAGTATGTGTTGTGTTTTTCTGTGCCTTGACCTATTGGTTTTCTTTCCCCCTGCCACTTGCATAGCAGAGATATTGAAGAGGAAGGGATTACAAGAGAGTAAGCAGGCACACAATAGAGAATAAACATCAAAGTAGTGGCATCAGCAGCTCTGAGTGTGGTATGCAAACAGCCAATGTATTTCCATTGTGTGCCTGCTTATTCTCTTGTAATATCTGCAGGAAATAGATCAGACACAGGAGAAACTGCCCTTAGAAATGCGTTCTTTTTTCCTCCCCCTTCATGACAGAGATGCCAGTCCCTACTTGGTTGCTGACTACCTGTAAAGTTATTAATTTATTATTATTATTATTAATTTAATTTATATACTGCCGTACTCCCGGAGGACCGAAAGTTATGTTTCCATTACCTTAAAAAGTGGGTTAAAGGCAGAAGGGAATTTGCTGTTACATGGTATATTATCATTTCATACTTGATAATTCACTGGGGGAGATTTCCAAACAATCTCTAAAACTGCCAGTCAGTTTTATTAATAGCAGTTATCTGAAGATTTATTTTCAAAAGAAAATTAAGTGAGCCCAAAAGGGCTAAGAGTTTGGTTGTCCATTTTTTTTCATGACACCCTTGAGGTGATGTTACTTTAATGATGAACCTCCCATTTTCAGTCAATTTGAGGAGCAAAGGCAGACAAAGAATAGACACTACTCCATGTTTACATGTTTTCTACAGCACATTTCCCCGATTTGGAGTATCCCACACTAGTTGGAACTTTTTGGAAAGTTGGAAGATAGTAGTCCAACACATTTAAAATAGTTTAAGTTAATGAACAGATTGTCTTCATTGACAATCACTTGTTGTAGTTTTGATTCAGCCATTCCTTGTTTAGCAACTACCTCAGTTACCCTCTTCCCCCGAAAGTAAGACATCTCCTGAAAATAAGACCTAGCGCATCTTTGGGTGCAAAAATTAATATAAGACAGTGTCTTATTTTTGGGGAAACATGGCATAATACATAGGACACAATGAATAGAGTGCTATTTTTTTAAATAAACCAGGAGTGTTCTGATTGTTTAAAATCATGTGATTTTCTTTCCTTTTCCTTCCACCTAGGGAGTCCAGTTTTTACATTATGTTGTACAACAAAAACTATTTATCATCAGGGAAAATGACTTAGGGATGTTTCATTACGAGTCATTGATCTGAGTATGTTCCTGCCTTTTTTTGGGCGGGGGGGTTCCAAGGAAATAACTCATGGACAAAGCAGGCAGGTTCTGCAAAAGGCAACTCCTTTTCTTATGTTAGGAAGGATTGAATATTTTAGATTAAAGTCGTGCAAGGACACAGCATTCCACTTCCTCCTGCCCCATCTCATGATTGAGACTGACAGAAAATCGGCAAGCTAAAATAGCACATGTATGTCCTTTGTTTGCTTTCTTACAACAAACATGTAAAGCTCATAGCAGTTTACATCCTGACATAGTTGCTCATGAATGAAACTTAATTTCACCTCAAAAATAATGAGCCACTATCCTGAAAAATATTTCACACGGAGACAACAGAACAGTGAAATTTCTTGTTTGCTCCTATTTCTTTTGTTTCCAGCAATTCAGGAAAAATAAATGCATGTATTTATATATCTATGTAAACAAATGAAAAATCCAAGGATACACTAGTAATTATCTTCCAGGCAATTTTCCATACTCATTCCTCTCATTTATCAAGTTCTGTTTTAACTAAAGTTTTACAATATTTTCAGGATGAAGCCAGTAAATTACTAGGTTAAGCTGGTATGTAATACTCTAGCAGTAGACATCAGCTTAATAGGCATCTTCCCAGAGTTACACTTAGATCAGCACAATTTGCTCTAACTAGCAAAGGAACTCAGTGCTCAACCCTATTATTTTATACTCATTTTTGTCTCTCAAATTGCAAATAGCAGATGGCTACACACTAGATTCACATATTTCACAAAGCAAAAATGTAAATAGTTATAGCTCAGCATGTTGTTGGAACCCAGCTGCGATGTTTGTTATAAACCATGATTTATTTATTTATACAGTCACCCATCTCACACAGAAGTGACTCATGACTGTTTATGGCCTAGTATGATGTACAACTCTAACTGGCTTATCAAGAAATGATGAACCAAACCTTACTACAATAATAAATATATAAGAAGGTACCTTATAATAAGATTATGATCCCCTTTTTAAACTGGGACAGTTAACTGAATTACAGGCATAGTGGCTCTATTCCTGTAGATTTTGGTTCGTGGTAATCTTTTTAGGGCTTTCTGTTTGTGTGTGAACATTTTATGCAAACTAAGTCCATTTAGTTGGCTTACAGCTCAATATTTCATACATACCCAGAAAATGGGCAGTTGCATTTCCTCTACAAATAGAATGCTAGAGGCATAAACGTGACTCAGGTGATCCCAACAGCCAACGAAACATCCCTTTAGCCTGAAAAAAATGCATGCTTTCCAATGGGAATTAAAGTCTGTCTTTCATTATCCTGTGTACTACATCGGATTCCTCCATACCAGTCTTATTTTGAAAATGCACCTGTTTTAATACTTTTGATTCTCCCCCATGCCTGTCTTGGATCCTAATCTCTTCATGATTGAGATTAGTTTTATTTAAGTCACAATCCCTAGTTTCTCTTAAAGTAAAAAAGATAATTTTTATTGAAATTTTTAAACAGGAAGATAAAAACTAACATGGATTAATATAAAGAAAAGAAAAAAAGTTGAAGAAAAATAGAAAAGAACAAATATATATAAAGTGGTTTCCGATATTCTTCATAGCAATTACAGGTAGTCCTCAATGTAGAACAGTTCATTTAATGACCATTTGAAGTTACAATGGCACTGAAAAAAGTGACTTATGCTGTTTTTCACACTTATGACCCTTGCAGCATTCTCATGGTCACATGATCAAAATTCAGATGCTTGGCAACTGATTCATATTTATGATGATTGCAGTACCCCAGGGTTATGTGATTCCCTTTCACTACCTTCTGGCAAGCAAAGTTAACTGGGAAGTCAGATACACTTAACTACTGGGTTACTAATTTAACAACTACAGTGATTAACTTAACTAAGGCAAGAAAGGTCATAGAATAGGACCAAATTCACTTAACTGTCTCACTTAGCAATAAAAATTTGGGACTCAATTGCGGTTGTAAATTGAGGACTGCCTTTATATGTTTTAGTACTAGTACTAGTTCCTCTTAACTCTTGATTCTTTTGGTACTCAATTCATGGCAGTTTGGGATCATAGTCAACAGCTATTTGCAAAATATCTCCTACTTCTTCGCCTAAATAAGATAATGGCAATAAAATGCTCCCAATATTTGCAGTCCTTCGAAATGAAATAATTTTTTAAAATGTTTTTGAATTTGCTGATTGCCTAATCTGATTCAGAGTTTGGTCATTTCCGAGTCAGGTTTGATAGTTTGGTAAGGCGTCAGGTAATTCTGGAGTGTATGGAATTAAACATTTGGCCAATTCCTCATGTAGTCAGCCAAATGATGTGGCTTTTGTTTTGACTAGATCTGCTTCTTTCCCCTTTCATGATCTTAAAAAATAGGAAGGATCGTGTTCTTACTGCAATCTGCAGCAATCACTTTTCAGAGGACAGGTCTTGAGATTTCCATTTGAAAGATTTCCGGTACATGTGGTATTTAGAACATCTGACCAGAAGTCAAAAGCAACAGGTTCTACAATTCCTAGCTCTGCATCCAAGTATGAGATAATTACTTTCCTTAATTAATTTTCTTTACTATCTTGGTTTGCTATGACCAGTACTGTCTCTTTGATTATCCCACCACATTTGCATTTTGTTGGATATATTTGGTCTATACGCTTCAGACTAAAAAGAAAGGAAGAAATTAAAATACAATTAAATGTGCATCACTGGGGCGGGGGAGAAATGAATTCTGGACAAATTAGTTTCCCTTACTTTTATCATTATTGACTAGAGTGTTTTTTTAAAGTAAATTGTTAATTCAAAAGAAAGGTGGAAAAGTTACAAGAAATCTCAAGAATATAATGTCATATGCTAATCAAAATTGAGTCTCATGGAAATGTTCCTATTATATTACAGTTAAAACAACATGGGAAATTAAAGACACACCCTTTATATACATTCCCAATGTTTAAATAGCCCTTCAACAGAGAAACTGTGATAAATGCTTATTGAAATATAAAAAGAGAAGTTCTGTGAATATCTCATAACAATGTGGCATTTACCAAAATTGAGCATTGGATTTGTCATTTAACAGGTCATACCACACTAATTTTGTATTATTTTAAGTGGACATTACTGAAACCTTGGTTAGAAAAAGGGGGAAATCCTCACTGAGATATGATCACCTGCATTTCTATTCTTGCATCAGTTTTATTCCACTGAAAGCCAGATGTGTGCTCTATGTGTATTTGTGACAAAGGGGCAAGCTACATCAGCTGTTCTATTCTCTGACATGCTCTTTTGTTGATAAAGCTAACATACTCTAAGTCAGGGGTCCCCAGCCCCAGGTTCGTGGACCAATACCAGTCCGCAGCATGCCAGCAACCAGTCTGTGCAAACAAGCCAAGCCCCATTGGTGGGACTCAGACAGCACACAAAACAAGACCCCCTCCGGTCCACAGAAAAACCTTTCTCTGTTGAACTGGTCCCTGGTGTCCAAAAAGTTGGGAGCCATTGCTGTAAGTGACCTAGGGCATAACTGACAATAGTTTGGGTGCCATAAAGCTTGAATAAATAAACTACTTTGCAGGAGTGATTTCAATTGTCACCTCTGTGGGTAGGATCTGAAGTGGCCTGGGATTTCATGACCACCATAACAACCATAAACTATCAAATGTCATAGCTGAATGGCCTTCCCAAGTGGGCTCTGGGGAGGGTCATGCTCCTTTCAAAAGACCAGGTCTACAATTTGTGCATTGTGTCTCATGTTTTGCTCAGCATCTTCTGATTTTAAATTTCTCTTGTCTGTTTTTTTTCTGGGGGAGTGGGGTATGTGTGAGAGATTCTCTGGAGATATGTCTATATTTTAGATGTTCAATAAGATCACTGTGCCAGTCCTCCAGGGTAAACCAGACAGGAAATACAACTGGATAAGCGACTTTATTGTAAGGCTACATTAACTTGCAAGTCAGACGGCACAAACTTCCCACTAACACTCTGAATTGACCTCACTCTGAACTGCCTGATGAATTAGGGCAGATCCTTCCAAAGTTTCTTCCTCTTAAGGTTAAGCCTTAGGACTCTCTTCCTTTGTCTAATTGTTTCCTAGGCTGCATCCCTTTCCTTAGTCCCCCCAAGGTCATCCAAACATTCCATTACACAATGTAATTCCATAAAGTTCCAAAATAATTTCTATTTTTTTTCTTTTTAACAAAGTTAGACTATTCTTGGCTTGATAATATTCTAAAAGATGAGGAAGGGTGTATCTCCTTTGTCACATGTTTAAAGAAGGGTTCCCAATCTTGGCAACTTTAGGACATGTGGACTTTAACTCTCAGAATTCCCCAGCCACTCAGGCTCCAATGTTCCCTGACAATCCTATACTCTTATGCAGAATGAAAACAAAAACAAAGAAGCATGTAGCTTGCTCTAATTCATGAGTTTGAAAGAAATGCTAGTTCATTAATTATGATGTCTCCTGACATTCAAACATAGTAATTGAGTAACACCACAAAGTTGGCTTATTATTCACCCTTGTAGACAGGGAAAGCTTGTAACAAAAAATTAATTTATCCATATTTTTGCTGTGCCTTTTCAGCTAAAGATTTACATGCAAGTCCCAACAGTACCCCCAAGCTGTCATAAAGGACAATCGCCCACATTTTTTTCTGGTCCATTTGTATTTTAGGTATGTTCTTGTTTGAGTTGTATCAGACACTTTATTAAAAGTAATCATACTCAACAGAATTGAAGACTAAAAGCCAATAGTCCTCTTCACATATGTAATAAATCACAGATAATGTTAATGTGGAGAGCAATGTACAGTAGCTTAGTTGTGTAGCTGAGTGCCAGAGGGACTCTGTTTTTTTTATGATTGGCTGGGGAATTCCAAACAAGAAGCAACAAATGAAAACTAACCAAGGAGAAAAACAACCTAGAACTAAGAAGAAATTTCCTGACAGTTAGAATAATCAGCAAATTCGACAGTAAATTATCCCCCTATTCAACATGAAAAATTACATTCTAATAGAATATTTCCCAAGAAGGTCATGAAAATATTAAGTATGTATTAATCCATTTAAATCTATATCTGGACTCTCTGTTATTCGCTTCTCTTTCAGACATAAGTACTGCAGCACATGGCAGGCTTTGGCTGACCTTGAAAAAGCCAAGCAGATTTGGACCTGATTAGTGGAAGACCACCAGGAGTTCACAGAGTTGTAGGTTGAATTAGAGCTTTAAAAATTATACTAAAAGAAACTAAAAATTCAGCCATTCTTATTACACTGCCAAGAACCAATTTCGTAGGCTCATATAATCTCTAGGAAGAACCCTGTCTTCACTACTGCTTTCGGTTTAAAAAAAATCCGAGTGAGGTTATGTTATAGTTGTTAATGTCTTCCCAATGCCAGGAAAGGACTTTTATCCAACCTTGTTAAAGTCGTAAGAATCACTTCCATTTCTTATCTTTTTACTGCTTTCTCTTTTTTTAAAAAAACCTTAATCAGTGTATTGCTCTCCTTTCCCAGGCCAAATAGGAACACTGTGACCTTATTTACCTGCTCTGAACGATTGTTCTGGGCTACCTCACCCCCTTGTATGTAGAAAAATGTGCATTTGTTTTCTTGCTACAAACTCTGCTACGGTATGCCAAGACCTACAGCTCTGTGCTTTGGTCTGCTTCTGGAATTGTATAATAAGGGTGCACCCTCATGCCAGCAGAATCTTTTCCGTGCCCCACTGACTACAATAAAGGATTATATCAAAAATAACACCATGTCACAAATCAAGTTGACGCAGTGATGAGAGTCTCACACTGCCCAGTCAAATGATATACATTCGACTCCAGCTAAAACAGGGAACCAGAAATTAGAATATTGCCTGTGTTCTTATTTCTCTGGAATTGGGCGGAGTCAATGGCAAATGGTTAACTACCATAAATCTTGGCCATTACCTATGACTATAGTTTAACAGGCCAGATTTGATAACACATCAGTTTCAGCAATGTAACAACCTATCATTATATAAGTGTTTAGATACCATAAACATTTGAGTGTTCTTCTCTTTACTAGTCCAAACCTGCCACATTTCGGTTTCAGTAGCTTTAATCTGGGCTGTCAATGAGGCAAAGCAGACGATTATGTTCCTAATGATATCGTTCTTTTTCTACTGATCTTCCAGTTTATGCATGTAGGGGTTTTAAAGCAAAGATCTGGAGGAATCCACTAGCATACATGAAATGCCAGCCAGCTCCGGGATAAAGAAAAAACTAAATGGAAAGCAGCAACATCAGATAGAATATCTCAGCCCAAGAGAGTAGACCAGGTTCATAGAATCCTAATGTTGGAAGGCTTCTCCAGGGGTGTTCAATTTTGGGACCTTTAAGACGTGTACTTCAATTCTCAGACTGGGAATTGACTGGCTGGGGAATTCTGGAAGTTGAAGTCCACCTGTTCTAGTCCAAATCCCTGCTCAAGACAGGAATCCTCATAACATTCAGACGAATGGCTATCTGATCTTTTATTGAAAACCTCTAGTGAACACCTTGACTCTAAAAGGCAGGCTGTTCCACTGTCCAATATCTCTCAAGTTGAGAAATTTCTTATTTCAAGTTGGGCTCTCTCTTTGTAAGGTTTCTACCCGCTGGCACTTCTACTATGCTCAGGAACTAGGAAGAATACATCTTCTGCCTTGGGATATCTCTTCATCTACTGGCAAAGTGCTATCACACTAACTCTTAAACCTCTCTTCTTTATACTAAACATATCTAGTTCCTTTAAACACACATCATAGGATTCTAATAATAGTACTTTTAAGGAAGATACTGGAACAGCAGTTATTTGAAAAGTTGGTGATGAAGGCACAGTAATAGTTTCTCTTTATTCTTTATCAGTTCAGACTCCACCTTCAGTGTCCTACCTAACTCTGGAGATTTTAAGAAGTAGTTTAGAGAAAGTGGAACAAAGGAGGCAGTAGAAATGAACTGCTATAAAAAGAAATGGAAAGTACCAGATATATTTATTCTTGAGAAGGGAAGGTAGACAGTACTTTCTTACACTGAGCAGTTTAAGAAAGATTGCTATACAGATAGTCCTTGACTTACAACGATTCATTGAGGGACCACTCAGTTACTGAAAAAAGTGACTTATGACCAGTTTTCACACTTGCAACAGTTACAGCATCCCCATGGTCATATGATCAAAATTTGGTTGGCAACTGGCATATATTTATGACAGTTACACTGTACCAAGGTCATGTGATCACCATGTGTAACTTTCCCAGCCAACTTCCGAAAAAGGGAACCTGGCTTCACTTAATGACCCTGTGATTCACTATGTTGCAAAAAAGGTTGCAAAATGGGGCAAACGTCACTTAACAACTGCCTTTCTTAACGATGGAAAGTTGAGGCTCAATTGTGATCATAGATAGAGGACTTCAGAAGTTGTGGGTGTTCCAACACTGGAGGTTTTTTAGAAGCAATTGGACAATCATTTGTCTGAAATGGTATAGGGTCTCCCGCTTGAGCAGGGGGGTGGACTAGAACAGTGGTCCTCAACCTTTTGGGCACCAGGGACCGGTTCCATGGAGAAAGGTTTTTCCATGGACTGGAGGGGGTGTGTTTTTGCTTGGAGCTTGGCTTGTTTGTGCAGCCCAGTTGACCTGGCATGCCATGAACCGGGGGTTGGGGACCCCTGGACTAGAAGACCTCCAAGGTCGCTTCCACCTCTGTTATTCTATTATTCAGACTCCCTGTAGTGTGTTGTGTGAATTCAGCCTATATGACATGATTGCTAACCAGACCCTTTTCAAAAGCTCAATCCTCAACAATCCATTGAGGCAGCCAAGTATGAACAGACTGAAGCTAAGGGAAGCCCGACTAAGGCAACTAAATGCAACGCATTTATAGCTGAAGTGAGATGAAAACAAATTTTTCTGACTGTACTCACAGCAATCACTTTCTACCAGCAATACTTCCGGAAGATACTTCTAATACTTTCTCCTCAAGTAACACTCAAGCAAGACATACTATTCTCTCTATACTCATATTGCAAAAGAGACAACACACTCAAGGACCAACTGTATTTTCTCCCATAAGCAGGATCTGGCCAGATTTAATCTAACTAATGCTATGCTACAAATCAATTTAAACACATTTTAATAGCAAGAAGACTATGTAATAATGCATAATGGGTTTCAAGTTCAGGAAGTTTTATATCAAGTGTTGTTTCCACACACCTCCTTATAACATTCAGCAAAGAAAACCACAAAAGAAGATAAAGCTAATAAACTAGGCAACTGGGTGGCCTCTATTTATTTGAGATTATAATTTGAGGAACCCTTGACCATTAGCCACGCTGGCTAAGAAGAGTGCCACACCTCTAGGACATCAGATTGCCTATTCTTCACCCTGCAACTTCCATACATTTGAATTCCAAGAATTTCTTTCTGGCAGAGAAATGTTACTGTACAGGTTATGTACTACTTAACTTCGAAGGCGCTGAATCAAGACACAAATATGCCTGTGTGAAAATAAAATCGGCCAAGTTGCCCTGGGAACCATCTTTACTCTCCTTAATTGTGCAGAAGTTGGCTCAGAGTTACAAGTTATATTCACAAAACTAAAGGAAAGAGGGAAGAGAAAATGAAAAAAAAATCAAAATCATTGCAGGGGGAGAAAGATAATTGAAAATACATCATCCTTTGGACCAGCTCTTGGTTATTTTTAGAGCTAAAATTAATAAGAATGTATATGCAGGAATGCAGATTGCACTTCCCATGATAAGATTCTAAAACAGGGCAAGGGGGGAGCAGGAGAGAAGGCAAATACACTATGCACTTGTATTTAATTCTTGAAAAAAAACAGGTTTCCTGGTTTAAACAGTGCAAAGTGCTAATTTTAAATTCTGAGTAAATACTCCTATGCACACTCCCTCCCCACTTTGTCAGCTCATGTGCCTTATTTCACTTACCTGTGAAATAATCGGTGAGGACAGCCTCACTGATTCTGATTGGACCCCTCCTACCCATCCAGCTGAAAGTTCTCCGCTGCAGCCCCTGGAGCTGTTAAGAAAAGACCAAGCAGAAGAAAAAACACATCGTCCACATGATAGGACGAGTTCTCAGCGGCTGCCACACCCCACTAAAGATTTAATTTGCATGCTCGATTTAGAAGGAAAACCAAAGTTCAGGTCATAATCAAGGTGGGAGGAGACCTGAAACCTCGTAGCCTTGATCAAACTTTGTGCTCTCACCATACTGTATAGAGGAAGGGGGGAAAAAGAAGAAAAATAGATTTCTGAAATGGAGGGGTGAGAAACCACAGTGGCTATGGGAATTTACCCCCCCGATCTTTTTATGCATTATTATTCATGCATACTTGATACAATCTGAACAACAAGAGCAACTTCAGAGCAACTTCTAAGGAACTGAGCAGGTTTTCAGAATAAATAGTAGCCATAGTTCTCTGGTAAATTTACAGGAAAAGAAAAAAGAAGTCTTAGGACAGGAACTTCCCAGAAAGAGGCCGACGGAGGGACAGGAACTTAAAAACAAGAAATAATCTGACATCTGTTCATTTTTGGTCCAGCAAGGAAAGAGTAAGGAGTCTGGCTTTGCAGACTGTGGCCTGTTCCAGATGGATTCCAGAAAGAAGCTGAGCATGAAAAATATTGGGACACTTCTGAGAATAGCTTCTCTCAGATTAATTTTTACATTCAGTGCCTTCCCTCTCTAGTTTCTGCACAGTATTTAAAGGAACTGCATCACTAATGAGACACTCCAAAAACGGTTGAAAACTTTAAAAAAAATACTCGAAAGAAGAATGTGTGGGCTTGCTCTCAGTATTTGCAGCTTATAGGACTCAAGCAGCTTTATAGTCCTGTTTTCTTCCATTCTATATTGCTCATTCAGAACAATATAATTTCCATAAACAGGATAATGTGAGGCGTCCTTGGTGCTCTCTGAGCTTGGTTATTTTCTTGCAGATGTTTCATTACCCAAACTTGTTACCTAGTTTGAGTAATGAAATGTGTGCAAGAAAACAATTAAGATCAGAGAACACCAAGGACCCCACATTTCAATCCTGAGCTAAAAATATTCTCCTTTATTAGTAACAGGGTAATATTCCCTGGGCTGAACTGTGCCAGTCTGAACAATTCTGTGTGAATAAAGACACAAAAAAGTACAGAATGAGATGGGGAAATCAGCATTTAGAGCAGGGATGTCTAACCATAGCAACTTTGAGACCTGTGGACTTCAACTTCCAGAACTCCCCAGCCAGTCATGCCTTAAGTTGCCAAGGTGAGATACCCCTGATTTGGAAGATTCAGCTTCTAACAAGTTTTAAGGAAATTTTCTACCCCTTATGATTTTGAACATAATTAGCAATTTAAAAAGGTACCACTTCTGGAATGGGCTCTCAAAATGTCTATGGATATTTTTTTCTTGGACCGCTCACTTCCCACCTCATTAATTCCTGGTTCCTAGCAGTTTACTGCCATGTAACCAAAGAACAAATAGGTGCTGCAATCATTGCATATCCTTCCCTCTGACCCCATTTCTCCAACCTTCCTCTGCTTGTTCATTATATCTATTTCTAGACCACAAGTTCCTTTTGGCAGCTAACCATTTCCTCTTTCTGTGCAAAGTGTTAGTGCTGTATTGAAGCCTGCCCTGCCTTTCATAAAATCCTTCAACCTGTCATTGCTTTTTCTGCCTCTTTCACAAGGACGTTTGGAATATGAGAGAATTTTACACTGGGGTGAGGAGTGGAAAGTTTCACTTGCTTTGGAAAACAGATGATAAGATGAATGTGGGCTTCGTGTTTCTAAAATGCTTCCTGCCATGCACTCAGTCTTATGGCCCCTTTTTTTCACATAGCCAACAAGAGTTTTCAAGTGACACTGTGGCCACCATGTCCATGGAGATTCTCAGTCACCCAGGTCATGATTGTCCCAAAGCTGCCTTTTTAAAAGGCAACAGGACTTTCTGTTTTTCCTTGAAGACATTTTGCTTCTCATCCAAAAAGCTTCTTCAGTGCTGGAGTTCTGGAACTAAAGAAGCTTCTTGGATGAGAAGCGAAATGTCTTCAAGGAAAAACAATGGAAGTCCAGTTGCCTTTTGAAAAGGCAGCTTTGATACAGTGGCCACCACTTCCTAGCAATATTACACATAGACTTTCTAAAAAGTGAAATTTCCATAAGATTTAATCACTGTGGGGATGAAAGAGATCGGGGCCAAAAGGCAGGGCAACACTTCCTCCTGAGATAGTTGGCCTCTTCACTCTGGGCCTGGACTTCCTTTTTCAAAACGCATTTGATCTAAGCGAATAACGATTTGCCTTAGTTAGTACACTGTATATCCTCAGAAAATCCAAAGACTATTGGCTAGACTTTGGAGGGGGGCGACTTGTTTTTTTTTTAATACTACTTGAGATAAGGAAGAGATGCTGTTCAAGTTGTTATTGTGGTTTGATATCTATGGAGATTCTCAGTAAGCCAGGTCATAGTTGTCTCAAAAGTGCTTTTCTCATTTTTTAAAAGGCAACTGGACTGATGAACTTCATCACAACTGATGAAACTTCTTGGATGAGAAGCGAAATGTCTTCTTCTTCTTCCTCAAGAAAAAAACAGTCTAGTTTCCTTTTAAAAAGTAAGAAAAAAAGTACTTTTGAGACTTTTTTTGGCTTGGTTTATTTTTTTCCCTTTTTTTCCTCTGCAAGGAAAACAAATCCCACCATTGTTGCAAGCTCTCGGTAGGTGGTTTTCCAAATTTGGCACTGTCCAAACGTGCTTGTGTTGTGATGAGGAAAGTATTAAATGAAGTAATTGAAAGTTAGGAATTCCTGGATTTGCATTTCAAGCACATCTGAAGACAAGTCTGGGGAAGGATGAGCTTTAATGTCACTGCAGTTTCATGTCACTACTAATAGCAAGTAGGAAGATGATGATACCGTGTTTCCCCGAAAATAAGACACTGTCTTATATCAATTTTTGCACTCAAAGATGCGCTAGGTCTTATTTTCAGGGGATGTCTTATTTT
>JANHFO010004411.1:68041-78466 GCA_032468095.1 Pareas carinatus
AAAATAAGACACTGTCTTATATCAATTTTTGCACTCAAAGATGCGCTAGGTCTTATTTTCAGGGGATGTCTTATTTTCCACTGAGGCCACCCAGAACCAGAAGTCTGAGGCCTTATTATCGGGGAGGTCTTATTTTCGGGTGATGCCTTATATTTCAGTGAGAAGCAAAACTGTAAGTAGGTCTTATTTTTGGAGGATGTCTTACTTTTGGGGAAACAGGGTACCCATTAATTCTATTTAGAAGTCTTCCACTGCCCAAACTCTGCAATCCTGACCCCTTTACATCAATCTGGCCCTAAAATAATAATAATAATAATAATAAATAATAATAAATTTTATTTATATCCCGCCCTTCTCTGAAAGGACTCAGGGGGGCTTACAGGCAGTTTAAAAATGAATAAATACAAAGACAAAGACACAAAATGTATTTGTGTAAGTAACAAAAGAGTATGATATTCTCTGAATATATAGTATATTCATGTGTATGCTTGTATGTGTGAACCTCCACAAGCCAAACTAATCTTTACTTTTTTAACATAATTTTATTGAAGATTTTTTAACAAAGTAACACAAATACTATAAAAGAAAGAAAATAAAAAATAGTAAACCAAAAATTTGAAAAAAGAAAAAGAAAATTATAATCTTTTTCAGAGTGATAAACGCTTCTATATTTTATTCTAAGTTTACATCGTAATTTTCTTCTTCCATAAGCCATGCTTTCTAATCAGCAAACCCATAAATCACAAATTCATCTTTTTCAACAAAAGAGGCAATGAGAAGTTTCCAGTCACTAACAAATGTAATACCTTTATTACCAAAGGTAACATTTCATATGCAAACATGTCTCCCCGTTGCTTGAATCATGAAAGACTATGAATTCCCATGAGAAATACTGTGGGCGTTTTAGGTTGAAATCTCATGAAATACTACACTTTTTTGTGAAATGTCCTTACTTAAGTAGAAGTGTCATGGGACTGAGGCCTGACTAGATTTGCCCACTAAATTTGAATGAAATTTGTATTAAATGCAATCTTTAATTTCTTGGGAGGCTATAACAGGTCAGTGATATTATAAATACACTGATGCTCAGATGCGTCCTCCAGTAGACATCATACAAAATAAAATGATATAGAAGGGAACCAATTGTCTTGCATGCTAGTAACCAAGCACTGTAAAACAGGAAGCAATCAAGGAAATGAGTAACATATGCCTTACATTTTAATTATCACCCCACTGAATGTCTATAGGAGTAGTTATTGCTTCCATGCAAGACAAGTATTTTTTTAAAAAAAACAGGTGAGAGTCCCTCCAAATAACAGATCATCTGTATTTCCTCTGGTGCAGTTATTCAAGGATCTTTCATAATGAACAAGTCCCACATCTTAGTTACAGCTAAGTTGTCCCAAAAGAAATACATTTATTTCAAATAAATATCCTCTATTAGATTGAACAAGTAGTTTGCTCTCACATTGGTAATAAAGGAAATTAGTCATGCTTGTTTGAGCCAACTGTAAACTCTTAATTATTTTATACAGCATAGGTATTTCCTTGACTATGTCCCTTCCTCTGGAAACAAGGTAGACCTTCAGTATAAATATTTGTGTATCGCTTAAATATACTTTTCCAAAAACACTTCTTTACAGGCCAGTTTCACACCATATGCTTAATTTTAAAGACAGATTTACAAAACACAATTACAATTGTGTTGGATGACCAACATTTTAGCTATGCTAAAATAAATAAACCATCTTACAGTTAACATGATAGACTAGGTTACACAATGACCTAAGGCTGTTTCCCGCATCATAGACAACTAAAAACTACTCAACCCTATTTAAATCTAGTTTAATGCATTGTCCAAGTCTTAGAATTGGCAACTGTTAAATTGAACTATATAGCTCAAGTCCTCTATTAGTACTATTTTGTGGAAGTAAACTGATCACACAGGTTTTCTGGAAAGGCACAAGCCTGAGCAATGAGTGATACAAAAGTACAGAGGGCAGCCTAGTTACTATGTTTTTAATCATTATTTTAATTTTAAAAATCTAGAATCATAAATTTGGAAGGGACCACATATTCAGTAGAGTCCAATTCCTGTGCTTGGATTGGCTGTTTAAAATGCATAAAGATGCACCTGAGAGTAAACATCACATTTAATATACCATAAATATCTTGCATAGAAATGTCTTTAAAACCATCAACTACAACTTTCTGGTCAGTGCAGGAATGTAAATTCAAGTGACCTAAAGAAGCAGCTATCTAGCCTTCACCTGAACACCTCTAGATTTTCTATTTAATTTCTCAAATTTTAATTTTCTTGTAGGATTTTTTCTTCTTTTTCTCATATTCTCTCTATGTCTTTCCTTCCACTGTTGATCTGTTCTTATGATTAGGGATGTTTTTCCTAGCACTCAAAGGAAATTGTTTTTCATTTATTTGCACACTAATTAGACCGAATGGATGAAACTGTGCTTGTTCAGGTCAAACCTTACTGGGGCTATTGTGCCCAATCTGGGGCACAAAATTTCAAAATAATATTGGCTAACTCAAATATTACCAGAGAAAAGTAAATAAGATGTTGAAGGTACCAAGAGACTAAGGTTTACAAAAGAGCTTAATATGATTAACTGATTATATGTTTAAGCAATACATTTAGTCTTTAATTTGCTTAATCTTCAAAGTTCATTTTACTCTATGATTCTAATACATACACTGCACTGTATGAACTAGTTAACAGCAGCGAATTCACAGCGATACAAAAGGAAACACAAACTATAACACTATTAACAACACTTCATCTTTTCAGAATCTTTAATTTATAGCAAAATTAAGTTCTTTGAAAATAATAAAGCAATTCTTACCGATCATAATATCACAAGCAAAAGGACTGCTTAGTTACTAAAAAGAATCATCAATATTTCTTTGCTTCTAAGATTAGGAAATTTTATTGATTGATTATAATGGCCACCCATCTTGTGGGAAATGACTCTGGGCAACATGCAACAATTCAATGAAAAAAGTAAATAAATAAAACAATCATTACCTAAAAACATTATATAATAATTATTGAAAGAACATTAAAAACTATAAAGCAGAAGTAAAAAAGGGAAAGAAAACAATAGATGGAGGGTTATTAATAGTAACACAGTTACCTTATGAGTTCACCTATCCCACAGGCCTGCTATCATAATCAGATCTTGCTAGACTATAGGAGAAGGAGTGGCAGGACCTGAGGACAGAATTAAAAGAGGGATCGGGTTGGAACCTCTATGTAGCCACAAGCGGACTTACTCCAACCTTTTTTGAATTCCATTGACTCTTATCTAACTCCAGTCAGGTGCTAATCATTAGCTAAGAATATTGCGCATGAGTAGCAATAAATCTTGGACTTCCATGTGTGGATGTGGTCTTGAGGTCCACGCCTAACAGGAACCCTTGAAAACTCAGAAGTGATGAGACCAATATCATCACCAGAAGGAGAAGATTCTACAATGTGGGCGCCACATAGGAAAATTCTGCCAAATGTAGCTTTCTAGATTACAGAACCTGTAACATATCCATTCTGTTGGATATGGTGGGACAGGTAGATGAAATTGGGAAGTGGACAGGTGGAAGAAATTGATCCCTCAAATAACCCAATCTCATGCCATGTAGGGCTTTAAAGATTAACACCAACACCTTGAATTGCATCTAAAAACAAACTGGTAACCAAATGTAGCTCATGCAGTAGAAGTGTAATGTGTGCTCTACCAGAAACACACAAAACTGCTTGTGCAGCTGCATTTTGCAGCAGCTGATGTTTTCAGATACTCTTTAGGGGCAGCCCCAGGTAGAACACATTGCAACAGTCCAATTAGGAAGTGATCAGAGATGAGTGATCGTAAGTAAGGCCCCTTGATCTGGGTGCAACTGGCACACAATAAAAAGTTGTGCAAAGCTCCCCGCCCCATTCAGTATTAGTCATGTAAGACGTAACTTTTCCCAATACAAAGATGTCACATGAAAAGGGATATTAATAGGTCTTTTTCATTTCTTGCTTTGTCACATGAATAATGTGTCAAACAAGATGGCAAAAGGAAAAAATTAAATAGATAAAACATAAAATTAGCCCATTTGCTAAATTGCCCCAGGGAAGGCAACCACTTACTTCCATGCCTCCACAACACAAAAAAAGGAGAAAGCATGTTGGAAGAAACCTACCACACTTGCACCTCATTAAACAGGTTCAAATTAGAAAAATTGCTTGGCTTATAAATGGAATTTAGTATGAAGGAGAGAATGTACAGATGGTCATCCCTGGCTAAGATAATCTTTTTTTTTACCATTTGTGACTTTGTCTTCTCTGATTAGAATACTGAATATTTAACATTCATTTGATCAACTGCATGAGCAAATTGCAGAAGTTAGGTCTACAAAAACTAAAGACAGAAAGCAATCCTCTTGATAGTTTGAAAGCTGACTGTTGCCTATACAATACAGTAGACCCATCCCAAATACCTTTAAGTGCGATTTGAGGATTATAGGGATGAAATGCTAATACATGGTTTTAAAGTACCACTGAGCACAGCCAAATTCCCTACTCTTCTCCCTGGGGCCCCTGCTTTGCATTTCAAGCTATGTTCTCACCTTTTCTGGTGCTATTTTGGTTGGCCCATTTACATATATCTCTGCCCCATTCCTGTAACAGTTTTGGCACTGAGTGAGGTAAAACAACTTGTTCAACAAGGATCCCAGTGAAACGCGCCATTTTAAATTTCAGTTTCAAAAAAAATGCTCCGTCAACCAGTCCTCTTATTGTTTTCAAATTGGCTGAAAGGGATACCGCAGAGATAAAATTTACATTAACTTTCCTGAATAAATGTCACACCAAGCCTTTAACTTTTACAACACAAGAAGGGTTCTGAAACACCAAACTGCCTTCATTACAATCCCAAAGTTCCACACTGATGGTGATAAAGGTAAAAGTGATGTGTGTTGCATAGTTCAGAAAATATGACTATTAAAAAAGAGAAAACACCCAGATATTTGAGGCATAAGTGGGAAAATCCCAAATTCAGACCTCATACTATTTTGAATATTTTTTCCTTCAGGGCTCATAGTTTTCTTCCTAACTGATCTCTAAAAGATAAATGTTAAAATTCCCTCAAGTCAAGCTCAATGCCTCAAAAGTTTCTTTGTCTTTCCCAAACCTCACATTCGTGTATCTTTCTTTATATGGAAATATACTGTAGAACTAAAGAAGTGGATTGCCTTATTCTGAGATACTTTTAACTTCCCAGTTTCACCTATAAACTCAAGAGTTTGAGCTGGTTACATATTCAAGTTCTGACTTTTACTCTGCTTATTACTGGTTCAAGATCAGCTAAAGTCTGCTGGGTGCTGCCATCTGCTGTGACCAGGAATAATTCTGCACACCTCTCCCACTTAACATTTCTTCAAAGCTAAAATGACCAAAATTGTTCTACAAAGAGACATCTGTCCAGCCTATTTATATCTACACTGTCCTTTTTATAGATTTTTTCCATTTTTTTTGAAGTGCAGAAACCAGAACTGTACATATTTCATGCATGTGATACATTGTAGTTCACGTATACCAGGCAATACGTTTTTGGTTTTACAAGCACTGGCAGTTTACTCTCAAATGCTTTCTAAATATCCCTTAGTATATGAAGTTTTCTTTAGTTACAAAACTGTAAGCTGGATTGATCTCATTCAGCAATCTATCTGCCACAACTGCAATTCAACTTTTCTCTGGATGTTAATTAGTTTTTGGTCTACATTAGCAGCTCGAACAGTAAATGCAGCAGATACAGGTAGTCTTTGCTTAACAACCATTCGAAGTTATAACAGACACCCAATAAAGGTACTTAGGATCCAGATTTGAAGTTCTGACAACCACCCCACCGCCTCTCAAGTGATTGTATTTTGGATGCTCAGAACTGGTTCACATTTGCAGCTGTTTATAGTGTTCAGCGGTCACATGATCAAGATTTACAACTATTTTTGCTATTAATCAGCAACTATTTCAGTTTCTAGTAAAAAAGCACTCATTGTGAACAATGGGTTCACTTAATGACCATGGTGTACATTTTACAACCAACACATTTGCTCAATGACCATCCCAAGAAATGACATAAAATCATGCCAGTCACATGACTGCTTAAAGACCAGCATGACTTACAACCATAATTCTGGGTTCAGTTATAGCCATAAGTCAAACACTCAATATTCCAGCAGTACCCAACCTTTTGGGGTCTGCAGAACAACAGCAGTAGCAGGGGCAGCGAGGGAAGGGGATGGGTGCATGTACACAACCGAATCCCGTGCATGTGGAAATAAAGCTTTGTGTGTTCCCCTGCCATTTGTACAGTTCAGTTCACAATTGCCATGGACTGGTACCAGTCCATGGCCCAGAGGTTGGGGACCCGTACTGTATTCTATTGAATATGTCATGGGATGCATGTCAGTTGCCTTCACTCCTATAGCCCACCATATTGTATGGGACTTTTAGCTAAAGTTGGCAAGATACTAAACTTCTGGTTAAAAGTAATGTGCGCCTTATGAACCAGAAGGATGGTACATCTGGGCTAGAAAGCACCAATTCCTTTGCAAAAGCAGATTTTGACAAGCGAAATCAGTATGAAATGGAGGATCAAAAAATCCATGGAAGTGTACTATAAAAGGCGAGTGAACAGGTTGCTGTATAGAAACTGGTCTAACTGCAATGATGTGTGCACTCTAGTTAGGATTCTCTGGACTGAACCCAATAATTTTATCCTCAGAAACATGCTAAAAGAGGAATGCACATTAAATCACGATTATATAATCTGCATACAACGTGAACACGACAATGTTAATATTTTTAGCACAGAGTACAAATACACTTGGAACACAATGCAATTAATGAAACATTCTAAAAGTTGTTTTTTTCATAACTGATTTCTTCCAGTCTCCATTTGCAAAGAATAATCACACCATAATTTCTGTTCAAAGTGCCGGTAAGCATTCTTTGTAAAAATAAGTGTACCTTTTTTAGTTTCTTTAAAAATCTGAAATAATATGAAATAGAGCATGTAAAGACATAGACAGACAGACAGACAGACAAACAGACAGACAGACAGACACAGACATGTATGTTTGTATGTATGTATATTCACCTTAAAACCAGTGCAGTCAAACAGAGTTCTGAATCAAATAGGGAATGGTCTAGCAATCGCAATGACTGAAGCTATTTCACACAAGCACAGCCTGTAAATTGTGACTCATCATCCTGCCTCCCCAATTTCCAAACTGTGTGCAAAGCATGACAGTGAGATACACACAGGTTAACTAATAAATGTGAGGCAGTGAGATCATTTAAGGTTTTAGATTTCAGTAATTTAGAGTCTGATTTCTTTCTAGAGTAACTAAAACAATTATCTATAGTTGAATGAACCATAGTTGTGATCTGTATGTTCTGTTTGAGAGTTAAGGGCTACAGATATTACTGTTACGAACTTTCAAGTTGAGAGCTTTCGCCTATATGAACAAACCTGTCTGCAACTCCAACTTAGAAGATCCCAAAATTCAAGAGAAGGCAGAAACTAACCATTTCCTGTCTTCTCATGACTTCTGCTTGCATATTGTTTGTGGATCCACCTGGTTACCGTTTGTTGTTTATTTGTGTATGTCGTGCATACTGACAATTAATGTCTTCAATTAAGCACAAGGGTGGCAATGGAGAGGGGAGGTAGCAGGGAGAAGTACCAATCCTTCTCAATGAAAATAGCAATAGCAAGATTTATATATCGCTTCATAGTGTTTTACAGCCCTCTCTAAGCAGTTTACAATATCAGCATACTGCCTCAAACAATCAACCTCAGAATAATGGAAGGCTGAGTCAACCTTGAGGTTCATCAGGATCAATTGCCACACTGTGGGCAGGATGAAGGTGGAGATATTGAAGAAAATACAGGTGGGGGGAGAGGATGGAGAATGTGCATATCCCTACAGCATGAATCGTTTCAGAATTGGAACGATTAAGAACATCATTAAAAAGGTTTAAAGGTTTCCCTTGTCCAGTCGTGATCGACTCAAAGGCATGGTGCTCATCTCCGATTATCAGCCTAGGGAGACTGCATTGTCTGAGAGATGCTTCTGTCATCACGTGGCCAGCCTGAAAATACGGAACGCAGTAACCTTTCCCACCACAGCGGTACCTATTTATCTAGTCGCATTTGCATGCTTTAGAACTGCTAGGTTGGCAGGAGCTAGGGTGAGAACGAGAGCTCACCCCATCGGTTGCCAGACCTGGACTGTCAGATTTTCAGCTGATAAGCTCAGCATCTACTGTGAAGCCATTATGCCGCCCTTTCTAAGAACATCATGGAACATGTGAAAAGTGCCTATGCAGTTCACGATAATAAGCAGGAGATGAGGAAAAGCGAGAGAAGAGATGGAGACGCTGCTCAGCATGCGGATTGCATGTCAGCATCAGTAGTGTGTGACGCTTAAGTCTAATGCTGATCCAGGAGAAGGATAAGAGCTCATTCCATGGCTTGCAACAAAAGGCTGGTGAAGGCACTACTTTAGACATGGTTCCTGCATTTTTAAGACTCGTTCAAACCTGCATAACATGAAAATGAGTGGAGAGTAGGACAAGGATGCAGCCAAGGAGTTCCTGGAAACTCTCAAGGAGATCATCGAGGAAGATGGTTATTTACCCCCACAAATATTCAAGTTGGATGGAACATTGCTTTATTGGAAAGAAATGCCAGGCAGAACGTACATCAAGGAGAAGCAAAGGATCCCATGCTTCAAAGCTGCAGAGAATAGGCTAACTGTGCTACTAGGTGTCAATGCTTCAGGTGACCTCAATCTAAAACAGCTATTACCACCCCAGAACCCCTGAGCTCTCAAGAAACATCTAAAGAGCTCACTTCATATTGTGTGGAAGACTAACAAGAAGAGTGGATCTTCCATTGTTTCATTCCAGAAGTAGAGAGGTATGGCTCTGTAAAAAACATTGACTTCAAGATTTTGCTTTTTTATAATGGTCATCCACCTTACGGGTATGATTTCCATTCAAATGTGAACTTTGTGTATCTGTGCAACAATCTCAACTAAAGGAGAACTCATAATTGGCAAAGCATTGAGTTTAGCCTGACAACATACTCGTAAGCTGAGTCAACGTCTGCTTCCTGCTTCTCTGAAATGTATTTTTGTGCTTTAGGTTTTGTAGGAAAAGTGGTGTGGAGAAGCCTCAATCCCATTTCCTGTCTCCATTTGGGTTAGTCAGTGATCAGGTATGAGTACCATCTTCTTTTTTTTGTGTGTAAGAATTTTTATTGATTTTTTTTCAACAAAACAAAAGACAATGTGCTTACATATTTCAAACAACATCAACCAACTGGTTACATTTTCAACTTCTTTTATCAGTGTTTTATCAAACTATTAAAACTATTTCCCAACTACTCCTTCCATTTCTTTAACTATCTATTTAGCTTATTAACATCCATCTTTCTATATTAATCTTTACATTGTATTCATGGTCACTTAGACTCCAATTCCTGATACTTATCAGTTTCTAGAGTTTCTAGAACTTTTCATCTAAAGAAAAGTTAAGCGGACGGAGCGCCTTTAAAGTCACGGTTGAGGAGCCAGTCAAAATGTCACCAGGATTTAAAGTTGGGCGATTACTTGTGGACAAACACATCAAAGCACAGAGTTTTCTAAAGCTTCGCTGTTGCTTGACGTCATCCACCGAGAGGAGTTGAAGGGTAGGTCTTGCCCTGAGAATGTCCCTTCGCCACGGTCGGTTTGGGACCTGGAGAATGGTTTCAAACATCTGGAGAAGTTTGCTTTTCAGGGACCACTAGGAGTTTGCAGTTTACTGATAACATTTATTTATTTTTATTTATTTATTTATTAAATTTTTATAAATTAAGGTAATTATTAAGGTAATGTCGTCTCTCATTGGACACTTTTTTTTGAGCTTGGGGTCACCATCTAGCTGACAGAAAGAGATTCAACCAACCACTAGAAATCAGCTTGATCCCATTGACGATCAGCATTTTTTCTAGAGAAAAGTGGGGCATCTGGTTTTGAATCATCTCAGAAATTGAATTGTTGTTCGGTCGCTAAGTTGTATCCGACTCTTTGCAGCCCCCTGGACCCTAGCCCACCAGGCCTCTCTGGTCCCTCGCAGCCTGCCCAACCTCATGCTTGCTGCATCGATGACCCCATCCAGCCACCTGATTCTCTGTCTTTCCCTTCTCCTTTCGCCTCCCGTCTTTCGCCTCCCGTCTTTCCCAAAAGACTGGCCTCACATAGTTTTTTTTCCTTATCCCTATTTCCAAATTGTCCTCCATATTTAAATCTATTTTCATCATTCAAAACCTTTAAGTAGTTCTCAATCTAGTCTTAAAATAATATCTTACTAAAATC
>JANHFO010004411.1:82253-105186 GCA_032468095.1 Pareas carinatus
ACTAACCAGGAGGGGCACGGGTCCAATAAACATGTGGTCGCCTTCAGTCGTCCCAGGATCCTGTCCATGTCCTCAGGTGCAACGATATTGTTTGACAGACATTAATACAATTGAACAAGTCCAGATGTATTTTACGAGAAGAGTACTCCATTGCTCAGCCCGCAATTGAATAGCTTATACCACGAGGCTTGAAATTCTAGACCTAAAAAGCTTAGAGCTACAACACCTACGGTCTGACCTAAGCTTAGTACACAAAATTGTCTGTTACAATGCTCTACCTATCAATTATTACTTCAGTTTCAACCACAATAATACACAGGCTAACAACAGATACAAACTCAAAGTGAGATATGACTTTAGCAACAGGGTGGTCAATGCGTGGAGATCATTACCTGACACTGTTGTTACATCACCAATCCCCCAAATCTTTAACCTTAAACTAGCTACCGTGGACCTCACTCCATACCTAAGAGGTCTATAGGGGTGTGTGCATAAGCACACTATAGTGTCTACTGTCCCTGTCCTAATGTCCCCATTTATTTGTACTCATTTATTATTATGCATATGATTATACCTATCTATACCTACATGTTTATATAGTATATATTCTTACTTATACTTGCTTTTCTCATATATGCTTGACTAAAATAAATAAACAAATAAATAAAAATAAATAAAATAAATAGATAATGAGTCATTTTATAATCTTTTAGGTCATGTCGCTATTTCTTTTTTGGTTGGTACCCAAAATAGCAAAATTAGAAGAATCTAGTCTGCTTTTTCAGACTAGAAGCATTTTAAACTTGGTGGGGGAATACTACATAAACAACTAAATTACATATCTGGCCATTACTGTTTTAGACTCTAAATAAAAGTAGACCATAAGTGGTAATTTTATTATCTCTGGAGATAATACAACCAATAAATGTACTTTCATTTGAATGTACTGAGGTTGCAATTCCACTGAGTAGTCAAGAGGCAGCAAAAGTGCTAAGCTGCAATTAGTGAGCCCCAGGAAAGATGTACTCTAGTACATCTAAGGATTAGAGACTTCATTTATGAGCGTTTTGAGAGGAAATGTGGCATGTTTTGTGTTAATCTGAAAGCATAATTCTCCAATTTATCATTTATTATTTTTGACCTGAGTATAATTTTGCCACTTTCCTAGGACTTCATCTCCATTTACTGTCCCAGAATCGGCAACATTTTTCCCTTCCCCCTAATAAAAGCTGTCATAAAAAGCTGAAATGAAAGGAAGTATATCATAAATATAAGTGATTGCATGTTGCATGAAATTTTTCATGAAAAAAATGTTGTTCTCAGTTACTAATACAGAAATGAAATGGTCAGAGCAAATATTGTACAGTGTAGCTTACCTGAAATGTGAGACTTTATGATGCATTCTGATATATTTTTATCTTTTTCATTCAAATGAGATGAGAGGAAGTATATCTGATTATAATACATATGATTGCATCGTGCATTAAAATTTAGCATGAAGACAGTGTTGTTCACAGCTACTAATAGAGAAAGGAAATGGTCAAAGCAAATACTATATATTGTAGCTTTTCTAAGACGTGAGACTTTATGATAGATTCTGATATATTTTTATCTTTCTCATTCAATCAAATAAAATAAACAAAAAATTGTTTATTGCTATTAATTTACTCTCAAAACAAAGTTCTGTGAAATTAATAGAGATAAGATGGAAGGTTTTTGAGTTTGCCTTGGTTTTCGCACATAGTGAACTGTCTGTAATTTCTCTGGTTTCTCACACTTTAGTAAATCCCAAAGAAAGACTTCATAAGGAAATTTGTCACTGGGATTTTTTTAGACCAGAAATAGGTTCTAACAGGACACTTGCAAAAGACAATGTTGTTTTGCTACCTTGGGAAACTAACAGAAGCTCACTAATATCAAATAAAATTCTAAATAAATTCAAATGCTCTCTGAAAATGAATAGAGCAACTGAATTCTATTTCCTGGCGGATAAAAATATCCATTTTTTAAGACAGCTTTCGGAACAGCATTTTTTCTACAATGTTCATCCATTCACTACTGAAATGAACAAATTTTATAGTGTGTCTGGTATTGCAGATCTTATAGTTTCAGAATTGGATTAACAAGAAAGCAATATTATAGTTTGCACAAATACGCTGAGGAGTCATATTATGTCTGCAAGGTAAAGAATTAATTTCAAAACAAATCCAGATAACTTAAACAACTTATGGAGCAAGACAATTAGAAGAAAGCAGGAATAACTTTAAGGGGAGAAACATCTTGAATTCTGACATAGGAATCAAATAAAATGAAGCATAGTTATTTCCAAATATTCTTATGGAAAAAATATATGCTATCCCTTCTGTCATAAATAAATTATGTAATCTATATTCATTTGTGGCGATCCCCATGAGATTTTGGAGGGAAAGGGGGAGAACTCAAAACATTAGAGATTAAAATTGTTTCTTGCTTCCAATAGACTATTTATAGCATTTTTCTCTAACTTTGTACTTTCCAGATGCTGGGAGGTACCCTTTATCATTTCTAACCGGCATGAGTAGTACTGTGAGAGAAATCAGCATCATCATAATCAACCATGTTATCTTCTCATTCCTCTTAAGATTTTCATATGAAAGGAAAAAATAATTGTAGGTAGTCCTCAATTAACAGTAATTGGAAGCAGAAACTTCATCAGTAAGTTTGTAGCCATAAAGCACACCATGTGACCACTCTAACCTTACATGGACAGTTGTAGTAGTTCCAGTTGTGATCATTAAGCAAATCTCACACAGTCATTTGGTGTAATGTCATGTGATTGCCATTTGTGACCTCTTGCCAGCTTCCCCATTGACTATGTTTGTCAGAAGCCAGCAGTGAAAATCACAAATGGTGACCTAATTACCCTGGAACGTGACGAAGATCATAATTGTGAGCAAGTTACCAAGTGTCCAAATTGCAATCATGTAACTTTAGAGATATTGCAACAGCTTCAGCTTGAAGGACCAGCTGCAACTTTCGTCATTCAGGCCATTGTAACTTCAAATGTTCACTGAACAAGTCATTAATTAAGAACTGCCTGTATAAAATCTGTGAAAGTTGTTAGTTGAAGGAATAGTTCTGGATGTCAGAATGATAGATAAGATCATGAACAGAATGGACTAAGATATCCAGAACTATTTCCTATCTATTTCCTTTGTTTGAAAAGAGTAATGGCCTGAAGGATTTTTTTTGTTTAAAATGCTTAAAAGATGTGAAACATTATTACAAAAGTGTAGGTAGGGCTTATATATTTGATTAGTTGTACAAATAAAATATCAAGTCCAGTGGAAGCTCCAATGAAATATTAACCTGGTTCTACCAAATATATTGGGATCAGAACTTATTTATTTATTTATTTAGATTTATATACCGCCCTTCTCCCGAAGGACTCAGGGCGGTGTACAGAAAACGTGAAAAATTTAACATTGAACTTTAAAAAACTATTTACAAAATATGGGATATGGGAGAAGGGAATGGGAAGGGGAGAGGGAGGGAGCAAGTCAGGGGGGAAAGGGGGGAATTGGAGGTGTACAGATAACTTGAATAATTAACATAGAACTTTAACAAATATTTACAGAATTATGGGGTGTGGAGGAAAGGGAATGGGAAGAGGGGGGGAATTGGCCGCCTGCCAAATTGCCCCTGAATAGGTGACTCCAAAGGAATGTGAAGCTGGGGAACCTCTTTTGATGGGCCAATCTGTTCACCTTCATGTTATGCACTGGGAGGGAGCTTTGATGCAACTAGGGAGGAGTTGCTTCTTTTGGCTTTTATGAAATATCAAGGAGATGGAAGGTAGCAACTACCAACAAGGGAAGATATGATTGGAAGCTGCTAACTGGCTATTTCAAGAAAAGACGGATAAACTAATGGTTGGCCTCCCTTTGTTTCAGATTATAGTCTAAGCAAAGAAGTCTAGGTGGCAGTATTAAGGTGAATCCTTTAACCTAAAAGCCCCATTCTTTGATGCCAAGCACACATCTACTATCCAACATTTAATCTGGTTAAGTGCTGACCTGGGGAGTGATGGGGAGGAGAGGGTCAGTGTCACGCAGGGACACTGCAACTGTCATAAATACATACCAGTTGCCAAACATCTGAATTTTGATCATGAGATCATGGGAATGCTGCAACATTCATAAGTGTGAAAAACAGTCATAAGTCACTTTTTTCAATGCCACTGTAACTTTGAACAGTCACTGAATGAATAGTTGTAAGTCAAGGACTATCTGTAGAGGCAAAACTCTCTCGAAGTGTTCAAGTGTATTAAAAGATTTGGAATCTCAAGGACTTCCATTATGTGCTAAGTGAGTCCTTCCAAAGAGGGCATCCCATGTGAGAAATATTGCCACCAAAAATGCCTTCTCCTTCATCAATATCAGCAGATATGAGAAGAGAAAAACCTTTGACATGAATACATTTTGAAAAGTCATCCATCCTTCCTTATGTAAAGGAAGCAGTGCATCAGAAATAAAGTAAGTGTCCCTTTAATCATGCAACCTATGACTAGACCACTCCACTTAAATCACTCCACCTTTGGAACACAAATGTTATTTACAGAACAAATATAATAAGTATCTGGAAAAAACGTGGCTCAAGTTCACCCCACACTCTTTAGATGGTCTGACTTTATTTAAAGGTGATTTTAATTTAAGTATTGTGTCCAGTTCTGGGTGCATGCCTTAAGAATTATTCAGAAAAACCGGAATAGGTTCAGAGAAGGCCAAGGTTGATCAAGGGATTAGAAACTGCCCTATGAATAAAGACTGCAGGAAATAGAATATTTAGTCCTGAGAAGAAAAGACTGAGGAACAGATATAATAGCTACTCTTCAATTACCGAACAAGTTGTTACACAGGTCAGTTCTGTTCTCTATAGCTTTCAAGTGCAAAACACAAAATAATGGATTCAAATTGCAGGAAAGGTGAGACTCTGTTTAAACCATTTGGCTCTGCAATAAGTAGTTGTTTATGGTTTGCCACTCAAACGTTAGGAATAGGAACCCAATGCCCAGATGTTGGTGCAGGTCCTTACAGAGTTCCTCTCTGAGGAATATGAAATGTGAAATATAATTGTAACCTTAGTTTACTTGTCTGTACCAGTTTCTCCTGGAGTCTTGTATGGTTTAAAATACTATCCATAACTACTTCTGCCTGTACAGAGCTAAGGGCAAATAGGAAGGAATGGCATTCACCAAAAGCAGCAAAATAACCTTTGCTTTGAATAAAGGACTTTCAGATCAAAAGTTAATAATGGTAAAAGCATCCTTGATCATGCACAGAAAAACTGTTATGAAGAAAGGAAATCAGAGTGTGACAATGATTTGAATATGTGCTGAATTATCATTTCTGTTTCTTTCATTTAAATATCTTTTGCAGGTAAAAAAAACTAAGGGCTTTTTTCCCTTCGATTTTTATATCTTTCTGTTTTGACAGTGAGTCAGAAATAATGGAAAATTGGCTTGTCTTCTCACTGTACTATATGCAGTAGGAGAAAACAAATTCTGTAACTTTAAATGTGGTTGCGAGAACATGGAAACAACCAATACAATCAGATAATGGAATTTATACCTTATTATTATACAATCACAAGATGTACTTTCTCATGCTCCACAACATAATTTCAAGGCCAATGCATTGCTTTTCTTACTAAAAGTATTGTCATACACAACTAAATGTTCTACCCTCCGTTATCTCTTAAGTAACCAAGGTCACCAGTGGGAGCTTTATTGCTCTCTTGATCTGGAAGCCAGACATCTTACCAAGAGCAGAACAAAAACAAATATGCAGAAATGTGCAAAAACATCCAAACAATTAAACATGCAGGTGAAAGACTCTTGTTTTCATACTACATTCTGAGAAGATGCAGGATTTGTTTGCTTGCTTGTTTCAAAGAAATAATGGCAAATCAATTTCTCTGCCACAAATTAACAGGTGTCTGCATGTACTATGTATTATCATGCATTGTGTTCCCTTGTTAATAATTGTGCTACTATATATTGTACATAAGTGCTTGGTAATATAGGCCTTTACCTTTTTCTTTTCTTTTCTTTTTTACCATGATATAAATGGGCAATGCTTTTTTTTCTTGATGAAAACTCAATAAAAAGAATTTTTAAAAAATTAACTGGTATCTGATTAGCAAAATAGCTTCATGTTCAATCCAGAAACATGTATAAGGTTTCACAAGACTATTAATGCATGAACGTGCTATACCACATGGAATCTTTCCTGACTCAATTTATCTTACACACTAGTAGATTCATTTCAGCACAATGCTAAGCTTGGTTATTGCTATAACAGTGAATCTGCCATAAAGCCCAACCACTGAGCTATTAATCTCAAACAGTTGCATTCTGTGTCATTAATTGGTGCTAATTGATATATGTATGAACCCATTTCCTGCATGAATCAAGTGAACATTGCTAAGAAAATATTTTTATGTGAACAGAAAATGCAATCCCTAGATTGGGTCAAGACCCTATTTGATACTGATCAGAAGAGGGGAAATGGGCTGTCCCTTTGTGCAAAATATCTTACTTTGTTTCTTACGCCAACTGATTTCACAACGGAAGAACTAGGAAAGATTCTTGTATCTGAAAAGACACCAAGATGAATAAGAGCATGAAAGTAATGTTGGGCTTCACATTTTTAAATCTTCTGGTCTGTAGACTTTGTGTTTTCTGGCACACAAAGCCTCTCCCTTCCACATTAAAAAAGTATGACTTGCTTTACCTAGGGCAGAAAAGTGAATTCTCATAAATGAAGAGCAGCTACTGAGAATATAGGGTCAAGATTTTTCAGCTTAATACTAATGATATTAAACAGGTGGCTGGCTGAAAAAGTATGCAGAGGTGGACTTAGTTTAATATTTGGAAAGGTCACCAGGAAATACCAGAACTGTACAGTAGTTACAGAAAGTTAAAAAAAACTTTAGAGAAGGGAATGGCTAACCACTTCCATATTGTTGCTTTTGTGGTCTTCAGAAGTAAAAATTGATATAAGGGAATCTTTACTACTGTTACCATCAAAGATTTGAGACTGTGACTGTGTAAACCACTAACTCTGATATTCACAGCAGGTTATTCTACGTACTAAATTGACTTGAACAGAATCTCTAAGTAAGGTACAATTCTTGGCCACATAAAATCACGTTACATGTAGTCCTCAACATATAACAGTTCATTTAGAGACCGTTCAAAGTTACAGCGGCACTGGAAAAATGGTGATTTTTCAGTTACGAACTTTGAGGCAATCAAAACTCGGATGCTTGGTAACTGGTTCATACTTATGGTCGCTGCTGTCTCCCAAGATCATGTGATCACCCTTTGCAACTTTCTGACAAGCAAAGTCAATAGGGAAGCCAGCTTGACTTAACAACCAGGTTACTAACTTAACCACTGCAGCGATTCACTTAACAACCATGGCAAGAAAGGTCATAAAATGAGACAAACTTCACTTAACAAATGTTTCACTTACCAATAGAAATGTTGGGCTCAATTGTGGTTGTAAGTCAACGACTACCTGTACTTTAGTCCCTTCCTCTGCTGTATATAGAAATGGTAGACTACTTTTAATACAAGAGGGAGTAGGAAGGCACTTGGACAGAAATTTGTGTAACAAGACTGGACAGCAGTGAGATTTACTTAACAGCCTCAGATCAATTTCACCTTGCCATATAAGAAGACCTGGTTCAAGTAACTCAGATAGCAGGCTGCAGGGCAGGATGAGACCTAGCAGAGAAAAATACGAATCCAAAAAAGTTTGTATGAGCAGCAACCTAGTAAAAAAACCACAACAATGGTTCTATCAGATCTGTTCATGCCTTCTCTTTCATATTGGAAAATTATAGCTTTAAAGAATTCTCTGAGAGTCAGATTCATTTATTGTCCTCAATAATGATTTTCATCCCTCCCCCAAAAAAATCCTAGTCAAAACAAGTACATGTTCTCTTAATCAAAAGAAAAAGAAAATCCCATTACTGCAAGCAACTGAAGCATTTTTTTTTATGGTGAAATATAAATCATTGTTTCCTTTCTTCTCGGAATGTACCATGACACAGCAGGAACACTTTCCAAAACAATCCATTATTATTCTAAAATCTTGCCAAAGCAGTCTTAGAGTCAGAAAAGTAAGGTAAAAAATATGTAACAAGAACATCAGGCATTATGAAGTGCAGGTAGAAAGCAAAAAAGAGGTGGAGAATGAGACCTATTTATTGATCTACTGGGATTCTGTTTTCAGTATCGTGAAGAAAAGACAAGAGTTATAAAACTCACCAGCTGTGGCTATTAAGGGGAAGCTGAAGAGAATGCAACTTAAGTCAGATATACAGAGTACATAATTTAGCTGAGGAACTTGCTATCACAAAGATGTCACTACCTGTTCACCGACTTGTTACTATCATTGGCTATTACAGGTAGTCCACATTTAGCAACCCACAGTTGTGACCAGCAACTTGGTTGTTAAGTGAAGAAGTCACAAAGCTCAGGTAGTAAAGCTGGTTCATGATCACTAAGTGAAACCACAGCTGTGTTTAAAATCTTATTTCAGGTTTTCTTTGCTTTACTGCTCTATGAAGGTCATAGATGCAAGGACTTGGTCATACTTTTTCATCATCGCTGCAATGCCGAACAGCCACTAAAGGAGGTAGTTGCTAAATGAGGGCTACCTGTAGTCAAATGGTTATTGCTTTCTATATGCAATACATATTAACCCTTCAGTTGGAAGGGGCCACTAAGGTCACAAAGACTCTATTGAAATGAAAGCATCCCTTGACAGATGGCTCTTCAGCCTCTGCTTGAACCATTCCAGCACAGGATAGGCTACCACCTCCTAATATTCAATCAAAATCTGCTTTTTTGTAATTTAAGTCCATTACTGCAAGTCTTGACATAAAAAGAAGAGACCTTTGCTCATTTCAGTTTACATATTCAGAGACAAATGAAATTGGATTTCAAGATGAAAAGTTGTAACACTGTTTGGACATTACCTCCTGGAATATAGATTATCGGAGCCAAAAAAGGCCCTTGAAGCTATGGTATCCAAATTCTTACTCAGTGTAGACATCTCAGATTCATTACTGGCGAGAAATTTCTGGAACACATTGAATGAAATGGAGACCCAGTTCTCTGAGTCTTTCTTTCTATTGCCAAACTGCTCCTGAATGTGAGTTTTTCTAATACTGTATCTGAATATCAAGAGTTGAGGAAAGTAAAAATAATGTTCTTCTACCCATTTCAATTTGAAAGTTTCAACAGACATATACTTGGCAACTGTATGATGGAGATTATGTTCACACAGCCTCATACATCGATGCAATAGATGGCTGAGCATGTTATCTCAACCTGAACCATGGTCCAGGTTATAGGACAGCCTAATGTCTTATCAAGGCTTGATTTGATATTTTATTTATGAATAATGTTAAGCCAAGTTTAGCACATGGCCAAAGAATGCTAGACGAGATCAGTCACTGATCCAATCCAGCAGCTTTTATGTTCCAACGATACCTTCCTATACAGATAGTCCTTGACTTATGACTGTTATTGAGCCTGGTCATTATGAATGAAAGCTGTGATGGTTGTAAAACAGGTCATCATATGACCTTATTTTACTTTTGTGGCAGTCATTAAATGAATGTCATAAATTGTAATCATGTAATTACAGGACACTCACTGCAAATGGATGTAAATGCAGGCCAAATTGGATTTAGTTTCATTATGAAGATTTTCTGAGAACTGAAACTTGTTCACAGATATGCGAGAGTTGACCAAAAATAAAAGTCAGTGGGGAAGCCAACAAGAAGTCAGAGTTCACATTCCACTTAACAACTTCCAATGGTTTGCTTAACAACCACAGTCTAAACTAACATTGAAGTTAGTGCAGTCATATGATATTTCACTTAATGACTGTACTACTTAAGTGATTGAGTTACTGGTCCCAATTGCGGTGGGTAAGTAAGGACTACCTGTATAGAGAAGAATGATATGAATAGATAATTGCCTGGAAGGGCAACATTTATATCATGACTGATGACATAATGGATGATTGAATGAATACCACCCATAGTATTATTTCTATCACTTATGCAGCTTGGTGCTCTCCAAAAGTGGAATGGGAGTCCTAGTCAACATGCAGAAATTGAGTCAGTGCTAACTAGCTGGTGGCTTTGAAATTTCTGGCAGAGAAATCCCTATCTCATCACCCACTAACTTTTTTAATAATGGTGAACTCAAGGACTCCACCAGGGATCTTCCACAGGAATGTGCCTCTTTCCCTCTCTGCCGAGTCACAAGAGTAATTCAACAGGTTAAGTCCTAGCCAGTCACTTGAAGTAACGCACCCAAAAAATATCTATTTTCTCAACTACTCTGAGAACTAAATCTCCTTTATTCCAACTAAAGCTCTTTTTAAGAAAAGAGGGTGGTGGGGGAAATTGGCAAACTTCAAGATGTTGCTGAGATTCAACCTCCTTCATTCTTGGCCAGAGCTGAGGTTACCAATAACTGTAGTACAGCTACATCTGGAGGGTTCACATCTCTCAATCCTGCTCTATTCAATAGGCCACCCTAGCTCTCAGTTTGACTACAATAGAAGAAAAGAGCGAGCAAGGCAGCTGTGATGACATGTGTTTCCTTTTCCAGAAGGCTAGCCCTGCTTCTGTTTAAGAGGGAAAGTACACAGGACTATATCTTAAACATCCTCTTGTGTCAAGATGGTTTACTCATGCATATGGTATTGATTTCTTGTAAGTTGAAACGAGCATGCAGAACACTTTCAACATGTCACCGAGAGGCTGAATCATTAAACCAGCCGAATGATTTAACAGCTCCCTTCCTCCCAAGGATATGTTTCCCCTACCCACCCACTCACTTGCTGCTAGGAGAAACCAAAGAGCATAAATTATATATATGACACATTGCAACACATATTTTCTTCCTTCTTAAAGGGGCATAGCATTGGTTTTTTTTAAAAAAAATCTCCTTTTATCCAAGTCAGAAACTTGCTTATAAGTAATTTAGCAACTAATCACTTACAGTTAAACTGGAGGTGCCAATTAAAGGGATGTGAGCTCTTACCATACTCTGACATTTGATTTTTTTTAATTCTCTCTCTCTTTTTTGCAGCTTTTCACCATGTGCCAGAAACTCAGCTCAAATGGAAAACTGGCATCAGTTGAAGTGTAGTGTAGTGCAGAACAAGGACGATTAATTGCACAAATGTATTTGCATAGCACCTTCTGTAAACTGGACTGGCCGGCCTGCACATCAGAATAATTATTAATCTTTTTATTGTTACATTGAGGTATCAGCCAAGTTTCTACACAAAAGAAATAAATCAGTGCTTCCATAAAATATACCACTTAAAAAGTCCTTCCTTCCCCCAAATAAAACACTGTATTTAAATAATCCATAGGAAACTGCATTAAATAAATGTTTATGAGCATTAGCATGGCAAGCAGTCAAACAGTGAGAAAACTAAATGGCTTTTCACCAGTCAATAGAAGGTAAGTAAGGATGTTTCTTGGCCAATTTCCCTGGCAAGACATTACATAAATGTAGATTTACATTTCCATGTTCTCCAGAATTTATTCTTCCAGTGTGTATATTTTCACATTATTTTGTTCATGCAATGAAGAGTTGGATTAAAAATGATGCTGCATTAATTGAAATAGATCCAAGCACAACATAATTCTACTCAAAAGTAAGAACCACTGAATTCCATGAACTAATTCTCAAATAACTATGGGAGAATTATAGACCTTTCTCTGGATGCAAAACATTTAGAGGTGCTTAGAAACAAGAGTCGTAAAATAGTATTTATTTTCTTTTTATAATCTATTCTTTTTAAAATTTGATTAGTTTCCCCTGCCCCAGGTGCAGTGCAATAATGAACAGAATTTAGTTTATCAGATAAAAAAAATCAAGAAAGAGTAGCAGAACAAAAATAATGAAAGCACCAATGTACAAGAGGAGTAATTATACTCCTATAACAATTCTCAAAGAACAAAAACAAAATAATCTACCAACTACTTTCAAACAAAATAAAATATCGTAAATTGGCACTTAAAATATAGTGCAGAAGGTGTCAGATGACTGAATGAATAGCCATAATAATCAACTTTAATTAGTCAAAAGAGGAACAAATTCGTGAATGATGAAGTTAGCAATGGTTTGAAGTTAAAAGGGCTAGCTAAGCTTTTAACTTCAAGTAATCGCTAAGTTTGACTACAGGTTCAGTATATGTCTCCATACATGTAGAGAAGAGGCAAAGATCACATAAATCTTAAGTCTACCTCTAATCCAGTATGGCTTGTATTAAAGTCTTATAAAGATATTCCCAGCAAGATCGTCACAGAAAAATATTTCACCTGATCTCTGAAATTCAGGGTATGGAGGTAAAAGCCTTTGAAGAAGTTCATAACATCCAGGTAAGAGCAAATAAGAGTTTGCAGTCCTTCAACAGGCAACAAGGAAAGACAAGGTACAAATTACCAGTGTATTCTTTTTTGGTTTTGCTTTTTTCTATACAGGTAGTCCTCAACTTACAACCACAACTGAGCCCAAAAGTTCTGTTGCTAAGCAAGACAGTTTTTAAGTGAATTTTACCCCATTTTACCCTAAGCTAGTAACATGGTTGTTAAGTGAATCTGGGTTCCCCATGGACTTTGTTTGTCAGATCGTTGCAAAAATGACCTCAAGACATTGCAACCATCATAAATATGAGTTAGTTGCTGAGCAGCTGAATTTTGATTATGTGATCACTGAGATACTGTGATGGTCAGAAGTGTGAAAAACAGCCATGTCACTTTTTCAGCACCGTTGTTAACTTTGAACAGTTGCTAAATAAACTCTTGTAAGTCAAGAATTACCTGTACCACACTATAAACTCAGCTCGGCTCTTTTTCCCTGGGTTTCTAAGATTCTTCAAAAAAGGAATTAGGAGCAATGGTGAAGGTGCTAAAAGAGAAGACAGACACAAATAATACCAAACTTTGCACTATATCATACTAGCAATTTGCTTAGATAGCCTTATCACATAGACTCATCATCATTTTTCAAACAAATCCCCTCTCATCATGGATGAATCCTAACAAGATTGTACACAAATCTTGGCAGCAAACCTTCCTTATATAAAAAGAGGACAGATGGCAATTCCCAAAATACCGAATTTGATCTGAATCTTGCATAAAATGCTGACACCCTCTGGCGTTTTGACTTGACAGGAGAAGAATTCCAACTAGTTAGGCCTGAACACAAAGCAATACTAAATCAAGAAAAAGCATAAAACCTCCTTATTCGGCATCTTACGGAGAATCAGCTGGTATTCTGCTCTTTATAAAATCAGAATTGGCAACTGAATTTGACCCCAGCATAATTCCTCTCTACCCTTACAATTAGCAGCTTTCTCTCTTATGACTGCTACACTATTGTGCAATAGCAACAATGGTTTTGGTAGAATTCACTTCTGGCAAACATAAGCAGTTGAGAAGAAAATACACATTTGTCTTCATTTTGGAGTTCTGAGGTTTAAAAACAATGCTGTTCAGTTGTCTCTGTCTTCAAGAGAGTGAAAGCACTGGATAAAGACAACACTGGCCTTTCAGCCTTTGCATAAGGCAAAAATATGGTGGTACCTTGGTACTCAACTGCCTTGAAACTCATCCAATTTGGTACTCAACGCACTCCCATGTGAACATTTTGACCTCGTACTCATTGTTTGTTTGGTTGGTACTCAATGCACGAGCTAGAATCTGTCAGTGTCAGCTGCCTTTGACTCACTATGTTATTTCTTACGGGAAAAACTCATCGGTTTTTATACTCATTGCGCCTCCCAGAACCAATTAACGATGAGTACCAAGGTATCACTGTATATCTCTATTCATAATGAACTGATTATCAAGGCCTTCCCCCAGATACACTGGGTCTGCAACTTCAGAATTTCCCAATATGCATGATGAATTCTATTAGATATGCTAAATGGGGATGCTAAGCACAAGAGGGCCAATATATCTGGAAGCATCACATTGAAGGAAGTTGTAGCAGAAGGCACAAATCAAGCAGAAAATCCCAAGCAGGCCACGTCTTACAATCCCACTGAGTTGAAAAGTCTTATAAATTTAATTAATAATAATTCCAATAGCATACCATTTAAACAACAAATTCAAAGTAATGAACTGCTCTTCGTAAATATGTCTTTTCTCAAGCACACTATTCAAATCTTTCACTTTTTACTGTATTTCCATACAATTTTTCTTCCTAGTTTGCAATTCTAAGGTGGAATATTTTAAAGACTTACTGTGAGTTTGTTTACATGATCAAAATGATGGCTCTCATCTCTATCTTCCGAGTAAAAGTTCTGTTTCTTCATACTCCAAATGGTAGGCATTTCTCCTTCAAACTACAAATAGGATACTTGTTGCACTGGACTGTCATATCTTGTTTTATATAAAGATAACAATGCAGCTGGATACATCTCCAGGATGAGCAGTATTACATGGTGACAAGTGCTTCTGAATCACAACAATGCCTCTTTTAAGGTTAGTCTAAGAAACCATCCATTCAACTTGGGAAAGATTGAGAAAAAATTAAATAACTGATGGGCTGACTTAAAGATTTTAGCATATGAACAGTAGACCTAGGTTGTAGACAAAAATTTTACCATGGTCATTAGGATAAATTTCTGAATTGTGGTAGAATTCTAGATTGAATTTTCTACTCATGGCACTGTTAAGGTTTTCTTGTTCCTGCAGGATCATCCAATCTTGATGATTCACTGAGATTCTGGTCAAGTTTTCAACCAACGACCAACCAATCCCAAAGTTTTAAAGGATTTTAATGGGAGCTTAAGTGCCAAAAATGAACATGTTTTTGAAGGGAAGCAAAACAAAGCTGAAGAACAAAGTAATTCTGTACAATGTGTTGCCTTCTATAACAGCCTTCTGTCTTTTTAAAATGATTTTGTAGGTAGTTGCCTAAGAAACCACAACGGAGCTTATTTCCTGGGCAAAATCTTTTCCTCGGTGTGAGTCGATAATGCTTTGTTCAGGATGACACCATGAGTTGGAAGACTAAAAATTGAACCAATCCATTCTTGAAGCTGAAAAGGAAAGAAACATAATTAAATACAGAGGGAGAAAAACATCCCACAGGTACACAAAGATAAAATACTGTATCATCTGGGTTTTGAAGATCTATTTACAGCCCACTTTGAAAAATTATTCTCACTGATCACTGGAAGTTATTTTTCAAATGCTATAATGGCCATAGCAAATTTTAAAATCTAAGTTATAGACTATCAAAAGACACAGATTTCATGAAGCACTGAAGTCAAAGTTGCCGATTGTAGAGCAGGCAGAGAAAGGCCATTCCATTATAATACTATGTTCCTTTATTATCTCTCTCCAAACACTTAAATAGTTTCGTCATATGCTGCATATACTGTACAATGGCTGGGTTTACACACTGCACTAAGTCCTCATCTGATTCAATATCTTATGTGAGTTTAGTCATTGCAATTCAATGGGTCTCAATGCATCAACTCAGTGCAATACAGTTCTAAAAAAACATGGTTTATGACTAGCATGTTGAATGAACAACCAAAACAGATTTAAACAAGAATCATAGTTAAGGAAGCTTGAGTGAGCTAGAAATGTCACCTGCAGAAAACTGTGCCTTTAAAACCCTCAGCTACTCCTTGTTAGCAGAATATAATTTATCCTTGTGAACCTAATTGAAGTGGCAGTGCCCCAAAATTTCTGTTGCTAAGCGAAATATTTGTTAAGTTAATTTTGCCCCATTTTATGACCTTTCTTGCCAGTTGTTAAGTGAATTGTTACAGTTGTTAAGTTAGTAACATGGTTATTAAGTGAATCTGGCTTCCCCATTGACTTGCTTGTCAGAAGGTCACAAAAGATGTTCACATGACTCTGCAACACTGCAACTGTCATAAATATGAGTCAGTTGCCGAGCATCTAAATTTTGCTCACACCACATGGAGATGCTGCAACAGTTGTAGGTGTGAAAAATGATCATGTCACTTTTTTCAGTGCCAATGTAACTTTGAACAGTCACTGAATGAACTGTTTGTAAGTCTACATGGGGCTCCCCTTGGAACGTGTTCGGAGGCTCCAACAGGTACAGAATGTGGCCGCACGGAGGGTTATGGGGGCCAGTGGTAGAGACCATGTGGCCCCCCCTCCTGCGCAAGCTGCACTGGTTGCCAGTGGGCTTCCGGGTCTGTTTCAAGGTGTTGGTGATGACCTTTAAAGCATTCCATGGCTTAGGACCTAGTTATCTACAGGACCGCATTCTACCAGCAAATACCTCCCACCGACCTGTACACTCCCACAGAGAGGGCCTCCTCAGGGTGCCGTCAGCCAGACAATGTCGGCTGACGACCTCCAGGGATAGAGCCTTCTCTGTGGTAGCTCCCACCCACTGGAATGACCTTCCCCCAGAGATACGAACTATCTTGGATCTCCGTGCTTTCCGCCGTGCCGTAAAAACTCACCTCTTTATCCAGGCCAGTTTGGCCTAATTCACACCTCTTCCGTGTTAAAATGTTATTAATTTTAAATATTTCAAATTTTAATTTCATCAGAAATTGGTTTTATATTTTTGGTTTTTTAAAATTCAGCCATAGTATAATTATTTTAAGTGTTTTTTAAATGTTGTTTGTATGTTTTTGAAGAGTATTTTAAATGGCTGTACACCGCCCTGAGTCCCTTCGGGGAGAAGGGCGGTATGGAAATATAAATAAAATAATAAATAAATAAATAAGTCAAGGACTATCTGTATTACACAAGAACAAGTAGTCTAAGTATTAATGATGCACTTGGGGCAAATTAAGTAGGAATTCCAACGCAAATGCGGCCATTACTGAAAACAAGTCTGCACCACATGAAGACATATCAGAAAGCAACATGGAATAAACCAGGGTAAATAGGGTATTATCAAATGAGAGATGACCAGGTTGAAAATCAACCAACTATTTCCAATCTGAGCAATTCACTATATCTTACTTAGGACATGTCACCAGGAAAATAACTTGAATGGCATTTATCGCAAGCAAGAAACTCGCCCAAGCTATGGAAAGCTTCTCAATGGTTAACGATCGTATTATGACTATACAAATCTGGGCCACGCCCCTCAAAATTCCTGTAGTCCAAGTCTATGTCCAAACAATTAATGCAACAGAGTTTGAAATAGAGTGGTTTCAATGCCAGCACTGACAAAACTCTGAAGCAAGTGCCCCAAAAGACATTATTTACATACTGGGTGATTGCAATGCAAAGGTTGGCAGGCAAACAAAAACAGACATCACTGGCAGCTTTGGACTTGGGAGAACAATGAAGCAGGCAATTGTTTGGTTCAATTTTGCCATGAAAATCAATTTCAAATCATGAATTCCTGGTTCAAACAAGACAAGTGTCACTTGCATAGTTGAACTATACTGAATATACCTCACCATCATCAAATCGACTATATCCTACACAGCCATCAATGGTCCAGTTCTATCCTCACTGTCAAGACATATTCAGGTGCTGGTTGAGTTTCAGATTATGAATTGTTGGTGGCTCAAATTATGTAGCATCAGAAAGTCAAGCACCACCAAAGAAGTTTGATATCACCAAAATCCCTTCCACATTTGCAATTGAGATTAAAAATAGGTTTAAACTGCTGGATGAGCCTGAATGCAGACTTCCAGAGAAGAGTAAGGAAAAACAATGAAGTTTACTAGGACTAGCATAGCAAGCAACTAGAAGAGGACTGCATGAATGGTCATACCAGGAATTCATTTTTGCAAGTCAGAAGGATCCAAAAACCATTTACTGCTCATAAAAGCATCATCACAAACAAGCAAGGGAAAGAACTGTCTGACTGACAAGGTGTCGAGGACAGATGGCAAAAATATATAAGAAGAGTTGTATGCCATCAATACACAACTCAGGATGATGAAGAAAGGGAAGCAGAAATAGAACTAGTCATCCTTCAGGAAGTTGTGTGGGCAATGAGCCAACTGATAAACAACAAGGGCCCAGATGTTGATATCATCCTCACAGAACTGTTGAGGCCAGCAACACCCACAACCCTCACAGCATTGTGCCAGAAAATTTGGGAAACGAACATATGACTGCAGGATTGGAAATGATCAGTGTTTATTCCATTGCAGTGCTCATTCTACTGCTAAAAAGGGTGGTTCCAAGGATTGTTTCAATTATCACAAAATTGCCCTCATTCCTCATCCTAGCAAGATTCTCCTTAAAATCCCCTGGCACTAACTAGCAAAAGGGAAGTACCAGATGACCAAGCTGACTTCAGAAAGAGTCACAGCACTTGTGACCATATTGCAAATCTATGCTAGTTCATGGAAAAATCTCAAGAATATCAAAAGAACATCTACATCTGCTTTATTGAATACAAGAAAGCCTTCAATTGTGTCGATAATGACAAGCTGTGGAAAGACCTAAAAGCCTGAGGCACCCACACAGCTGGTCAAGTTAATATAGTCACACTGTCACAAATCAGGAAGCCACTATGCAAACTTCATACAGACACACTGATTGGCTCAAGATAGAGAAATGAGTCTGACAAGGTTGCATGCAGTCTTTCACTTTTCTGATTCAATCTGTATGCCAAACTGATCATGAGAAGGCTGGAACTTGAAGAAAACCTGAAGTAAAGATTGGAAGAAGAACATCAACAATTCTTGATATGCTGATGACACAACTCTCCTCTCGGAAACCAAAGAAGGCCTGAAACATCTGATCAAAAGGACGAGAGAAGAAAGCGAGAAATCTGGCCTGTTCCTGAACAGTCAAAAAATCATGCTCATGACCACTGCAAGGAACAGAAATATTCAAAATAACAACTGACAGTGAAGACATTGAATGCACGCAAAATTCACTTCCCCAGGATTGCAGATTGATCAATGCAGTGAATGCACTCCAGAAAATGTGGAATTCCCCGCGTCACACAGCAATGATAAGCATGAATAGAATATGGAAAACCAAGGACATCAGCCTGACAACTAAATGCAGATTAGTCCACTTTATCATGTTTCCCATAGTTACCTATGGTTGTAAAAGTTGGACCATGAAAAAAACGAGACAGGAAGAAAATCGACTCAATCAAGCTATGGTGCTGAAGGCTCCTCCACATTTCCTGGGTAGTAAAGGTGACAAACAAGCAAGTACTGGAGCATACAAAACTAGACATATTGCTGAAAGGCAAAATCACAAAATTCCACCTTTCTTATTTTGGCTATGCCATGAGAACAAACTCATTGGAAAAGGCAGTTATGCTTGGTTATACTCAGAGTGATCAAGGAAACATGGTAACCAAAAAACACAGTGGTACATGGATATTGTGTAATGTACATTACCTAGATACATCTGATCATCTTTCACTGCTGTTATGCCTGAAATATGTTCCTCTTAGGAAAAGAACTCAGTCAGTCATGAAAATGGTTAAAACCTGGCCAGAAGATGCTCTCAATCAACTGCAGGACTGCTTTGAAACCATCAAAGTGTACCCTGACAGCATAACAGTGGATATGTGCATCAGAGTCTATAGGAATTGTAAACCCTGGATGACTGCTGAAGTACGGAGGCTCCTGAGAGCCCAGGAATCTGCCTTTAAGTCAGGGGACAGTGATAGATACAAAGAGGCCAGGGCAAACCTCAGAAGAGGCATTAAGATGGCAAAACAACAATACAAACATAAGGTGGAGAACCATCTAGCAGACAACAAACTGAAGCAAGTGTGACAGGAACTGCAGTATCTGGCTAATTATAAGGGCAACATGAGGAACACAGTCAACGCTGATGCCTTATTGATAGAAGAGTTGAACATCTTTGCCTACTATGAAGCAAAAAGTCCAGACCACATATCCTCTGCCTGCAGGTCTTCTGAATCCCAGCCACTCACTCTAGATGAACACCAAGTGAAAGCTGTATTGAAGGCTGTGAATCCCAACAAAGCTGCAGGACCAGATGAGGTGCTGGGGATAGTGTTAAAGACCTGTGCCGACCAATTAGCAGGGATCCTGACACGGATCTTTAACATCTCCCTGCAAACGGCTAGTGTTCCATCATGCTTGAAAGCAGCCACTATTGTCCCAGTCCCGAAGGAAATTCCAATTTACTGCCTAAACGACTGCAGACCTATTGTAGTAACGTTCATAGTGATGAAATGCTTTGAGAGATTGGTTCTCTAACATATTAGGACATGCCTCCCACCGACCTTTGACAAACATCAGTTTGCCTTCAGGGGGAATAGGTCGACAAATGTTGCATAGCTACTGCTTTACATTCTGCAGCGAGTAATGGAGAAACCTGGAAACTATATCAGGATGCTTTTCATAGATTATAGCTCGGCCTTCAATATCATTCTGCTAAGCATTCTTATCGAAAAGCTGACTAACTTGGATTTTCTCTCTTCCATCTGTGACTGGATTAAAGACTTTCTGCGGGACTGACCACAAATAGTGAGAGTTGGGTCTGTCAGATCCACTTCCTTGAAGCTTAGCACTAGCTTCCAACAGGACTATGTGCTCAGTCCCTACCTGTATTCACTGTACACACATGACTGTGTATCGTCTGACCCATCCACTGTGATCATTAAGTTTGCAGATGACACCACCGTATTGGGTCTTATTACAGCTGAAGATGAAACAGCATACAGGGGGGAGGGTCAAAAACTATCCACATGGTGCTTACAAAACAACCTGCACCTGAACATCAGCAAAGCAAAGGAGATGATGTTAGACATCCAGAAGAAGAGAGAGGAACCTGCCCCATTTTACATCGAGGGGGACTATGTGGAGAGAGTTCACTCCTTTAAATTCCTGGGAGTCTCTCTCACTGAAGATCTCACCTGGAAAATCAACACGACCCAGGTGGCCAAAAAGGCCCAACAGAGACTCCATTTCCTTAGGGTCTTGTGAAAAAATAAAGGGGAACAACAGTTGATGTCCTCCTTCTACCGGTCCATCATCGAAAGTGTCCTCACGTATTACAGTATGGTATGCTGGTTTGACAGCTGCGGACAGAAAGACAGAGGGTGGTGAGAACAACTCAAAACATCGTAGGCTGTCCCCTGAGACCACTGGATGACATCTCTAGGGCCCGTTGCTTTAGAAAAGTGGGGAAAATCCTCAGGGATGACTCACACTCTGGTCAGCCCTTCTTTACTCTCCAACCATCAGGCAGGAGATATAGAAGTATAGGCCGTACAAACAGGCTGAAGAACAGTTTTTATCCATGGGCTGTCAGACTCCTGAATGAAAAACAATAATGTAACAATGGGGCGTCTGCATGTGTTGTGGGGAAGTGCACGAAGGGAGGCAATCTCATTGTACACATGTTGAACAATGACAATAAAGATTTCATTACATCATTACTACTCTCCGAACTCGCTCAATCTTATCTTTTTTAAAGTGAGGTTTCCAGAACTGAATAAAATATTCCAAATGGAATCTGATTGAAATCCTATTGTGAGAGACTAGGACCTGCTTTGTCATGCTGGTGATATCTCTAGTGATACATCCCAGAATATTGTTTGTCTTCATAGCTAGACAGGTCACACTATTTGCTCATTTTGCGGTCATCTGCTATGAGTACATCTAAATCTTTTTCTACTGTTGTTCTGTGTAACAATCTTATTTTGATAATATGATTATTTAATCTAATCAGATTAAAATAATACAATTATCTGGCATATAGTACATTGAATCTTGATACTATCCAAATGAGCTACATTCCAGCTTATCCCCTCACCTCATGAAAAGCTGTATTCACAATAACCAGGGTTAGAGAGTTGGGCAAACACAACTGGTCAGTCTATATCTCATCTGTTGAAGCATTTGTGTGATTGTAGCTCACTTTTTCAGGGCATCGGCAAGTTCTAGTGGAATCAATGGTCAGTCAAAAACAGCTAAATGCTATTATGCTGCAGGAAAAAGATGCTATAAAACAGTAATTAAATGTACACAACATGCCTCATGACCGTTGACTGAGGGACACAGTCCTCAGAGCCAATCCCAATAGCCCCTACTCTGTACATGTTGGTCAAGATTGGAACTAAACTTCTTTAGTGGGAGTCCCTTAACCAATTGTAATTGGTTACTTAGAAAGACTTAAACAGCATAAAGATCCACCATAGACCACTCATCTTGTCCCTTCTCTCATCTGCCCTCTCTGTCCCTGAATGAAGTAGTGATGAGGTTGGGGTCCAGCCAGCCACACCAACCAATGAATAAGAAAGTGAGCATAAAGAGATGGTGTTCTTGCTTTTTAAACAAGCAACAGAATCTGCCTAGTTATTCCTTCATGTGTTCATTTTCCCAGTATACACAGAATAAGTTCCTACATTTCTCTTAGCCATCATTATTTCTTTGGTTTTGGCCCAGCTTCAAAATTATACTGAGCCACATATTTATTGTTTACAGCAGGAGTGGCATCACAGCTGTACTTTTGTGTCTCCATCCTATATCAAACCCAGGTCCTTTAGTTTAGTTTATATTTCATTTATTTTTAAATTTTATTGGCCACCCATCTTACCACAGGGTAACTCTGTATGTCTTACAATATTCAGGATGCTAGAATGCACTGCTAAAAACTTCAATGAAGTTCAAGGCATCTATTTTGCATTTCGCTCCTCTCTCAATCTGATCATAAATGCTTCTTATCAGGGATACCAATGCGTTCCTGAAAATGGCTCTTTAGAGTCTACAAAAACCAAAGTGAAAACCATACACATTTTTGTTTTACGGTTTAGTATTTTCTGAATTATTCAAGAGACCTTGCTTAGTAAGAGAGGACAAAAGTGGAGGTCAGTTTCACTTTTCATTTCTTCTGTTTTTCCTACGGAGCTCTGCTAAGCCCAATTCCT